>JAKUCV010006481.1:2589-154346 GCA_028386065.3 Turnera subulata
TTCTCACATTTGTGTAAATGTGCAGGAACTAAGAAAGAGTAGAAGATTGGCGAAGGGTGAGATAGACCTACGTGTCGGGAATGGAGCAAGAGTTGCTGCATTAGCCGTAGGGACTTATTTTCTATCTTTGCCTAGTGGCTTGGTTTTGGAACTTGATGATTGCTATTTTGTACCTACCATAAGCAGAAATTTGATTTCTGTATCTTGTTTGGACAAGAAAGGATTTTTATTTGTAATAAAGAACAAATGTTGTTCAATTTATTTCAATTATATTTATTATGGTGGTGCAAATTTGAGCAATGGCTTGTATGTTCTAAACCTCGAAACGCCAATCTATAACGTTAATACGAAGAAGGTTAGAATGAATGATTCTAATGAAACCTACCTTTGGCATTGTCGTTTAGGCCATATAAACGAAACTCGCATTGCTAAGCTCCATAAAGATGGACTAATAGACTCATTTGATTTTGAATCATATGAGACATGTGATGATTTCAGTAGATATGGCTATGTGTATCTAATGAGACACAAGTCAGAATCCTTTGAAAAGTTCAAGGAATTTAAGAATGAAGTACAGAATCAACTCGGAAAAAGTATTAAGATACTTCGATCAGATCGAGGCGGTGAATATTTAGACCGAGATTTTCTTGACCATCTAAAAGACTGTGGTATAGTATCACAGCTCACTCCACCGGGTTCGCCTCAATGGAATGGTGTATCCGAAAGGAGCAACAGAACCTTGTTGGACATGGTTCGTTCTATGATGAGTCAAGCTGACCTTCCTTCTTCTTTTTGGGGACATGCACTATTGAGTGCTGCTTTTACACTTAATCGTGTTCCATCTAAATCGGTCGAAAAGACACCATATGAGATATCAACTGGGAAGCGTCCCAATTTGTCTTTTATGAGGATTTGGGGTTGTGAGGCTTATGTAAGACGTGAAGCATCGGATAAACTCGGCCCTAAATCCGAGAAGTGCCTATTTGTAGGAAACCCTAAGGAAACCAAAGGGTATTACTTCTATATTCCCACCGACCACAAAGTGTTTGTTGCTCGGACTGCTATTTTTCTAGAAAGAGAATTTATTTCTAGAGGAATCAGTGGGAGGAAAATAGAACTCGAAGAAGTTCGAGATCTAGAGACTGAGGTGGAACAAGGACAGGAACCACAAGGTGTTGTGGATGTGAATCCTGTTCCTATAACACATGGACCGCGTAGGTCGGATAGGATTCGGTATGAGCCTGAGAGATATGGATTTCTCATGACTCGTACTGGAGACGTGATGCTCATAGATGAGGATGAGCCCACTTCCTATCAGCAGGCCGTTACGGGTCCGGACTCCCAGAAGTGGCTAGAAGCCATGAATTCGGAAATGGAATCCATGTATCAAAACAAGGTATCGACCTTGGTTGAGCCACCCGAAGGGGTAAAACCCATAGGGTGCAAATGGGTCTTTAAGAAAAAGACCGACATGGATGGTAATGTGATTACCTATAAAGGGCGATTGGTTGCGAAAGGTTTCAAACAAGTTCATGGTATTGACTATGATGAAACTTTCTCACCAGTTGCCATGGTTAAATCCATCCGAATTCTGTTGGCTATAGCTGCATACCATGATTATGAGATATGGCAAATGGATGTCAAAACTGCTTTCCTTAACGGAAATCTTTTAGAGGATGTGTATATGACACAGCCTGAAGGTTTTGTCGATCCAGAGAATGCCAATATGGTATGCAAGTTGCAAAGGTCCATTTATGGACTTAAGCAAGCTTCAAGGAGTTAGAATCTTCGTTTTAATGATGTAATCAAAGAGTTTGGTTTCATCAAAAATGAAGATGAACCATGTGTTTACAAGAAGGTTAGTGGGAGCACTGTTGTTTTCTTGTTGTTATATGTTGACGACAGTCTACTTATTGGGAATGATATTCCGAAACTACAGTCTGTAAAGGCTTCGTTAGGGAAGAATTTCTCAATGAAGGACTTAGGAGAAGCTGCCTATGTGTTAGGTATAAAGATCTATAGAGATAGATCCAAAAGGCTTCTCGGGCTAAGTCAGAGTACATATATTGACAAGGTGCTAAAGAGGTTTAGCATGCAGGATTCCAAGAAAGGATTCTTGCCCATGTCACATGGCGTCTCTCTCTCAAGGAGTCAATGTCCTAGTACATCTAAGGAGAGAGAGCGGATGAGTAAGATCCCTTACGCTTCAGCAATAGGTTCTATCATGTATGCCATGCTATGTACTCGACCTGATGTCGCTTATGCTTTGAGTGTCACAAGCAGGTACCAATCTGATCCCGGTGAGAGTCACTAGACAACGATTAAGAACATCCTTAAGTACTTGAGAGGGACTAAGGATGCATTCCTGGTTTACGGAAGCGTTGATGAGCTCATTGTAAAGGGTTACACCGATGCTAGCTTCCAAACCGACAGGGATGACTTCAGATCGCAATCAGGATATGTGTTTTGTCTTGGAGGTGGTGCTGTATGCTGGAAGAGTTCTAAGCAAGAGACAGTTGCAGATTCTACAACCGAGGCTGAGTACATTGCTGCCTCAGATGCGGCAAAAAAGGCTGTTTGGATTAATAAATTCATAACTGAACTTGGGGTGGTTCCTAGTATTGAGAGTCCGATTGAGCTCTATTGTGACAATAATGGGACAATCGCACAGGCTCAAGAGCCTAGATACCACCAGAGATCCAAACATATACTCCGACGCTATCATCTTATTAGAGAGATCATAGAGAGAGGCGATGTCAGACTGTGCAGAGTTCCATCTGAGAACAATGTAGCTGATCCCTTGACTAAGCCGCTCACACAGCAGAAGCATGATGGTCATTGCGCATCCATTGGTATTAGATACATGTACGATTGGCTTTAGTGCAAGTGGGAGATTGTTAGTAATATGCCCAAAAGCCAATCCATGGATGATTGTAGTCATGTATATACATTAAGGTTATTCTAATAAATATGATTATGAGAAAATCGCTTGCACATATTTATAACCCTAGAATATTTTATATTCTTAAATGTCCCTAGTCGATTATTATTGTGGATGGGTTGTAATAATAAATTAAGACAAGCGTATGTTGAGAATTATATGAGATATGAATTCTAAATACGGGTACAAGTTAGAGAACTTGTGGTCTGGACTGACCCAACATAAGAACACTACATGGAACGTTATATGATTGTCATTAGTGGTTCTTATATGTATTGTCCTTTGACCTGAGATCATCAAGGTTCCCAACATGTTAGTCATATACTTTGATATTACTCTTGGCTATTCGTAACTGAGTAGACCTTAGTGTAATCATTGGGTATATGATAAGTGTGTAGTGGGTTTTGTATGATCAAGATGGAATTCGTCCAACCCATATAACGGGTATATTATCAGTCGGGGCTCTTGATAGAGTTGAACTGTAAATGCGTGGCCATGCTCGGACTATGTGATATGGTGATATCATTAGTATCTGTTTTACACAGTTAACTCGGGGATCAAGAAACTTAGATTAAACATATACGAGATTGACTTATTCCATGTCTCGTTTAATCTTGATAATGTGACGAAAGGACGATGACATGCTTCCGAGGCATATTGAATCAGTACTGATCTTGTCGTTTGGGTAGCAATGTTGTGTTGCTAGACACCACTCATTGTTTATAATTGTAAAATGAGGTTTTACAATTATTGCCAAATGTTACAAGTGCCTACAGGGTCACACACTTAGAACTGTTGATTCGAGCAGGTGGTTGAACCATGGTTGGACCGTGGTTCGACCAAGTGGGTGGACCATAGTTGAACCTTGGTTGGACTATGGTTGGACCGGGGTCGTTTTGGGCTGATTTTGTTCACTAATTATCAGAATTATTGAATAAAAATTAATGCCATATGATGTGTAATCCCATTAATGCTTAGTGGAGCATCCATTAATGCTTAGTGGAGCATTAAGACATAGTGGAGACATGATTAGACTTAAAGTATAAGCATGATGGTTAATGCATGATGATGTTGGCCATTGTCTCATTAATCTATGCATTAATTGTGTATATAACTAGGGTTTGATGATCAGATTATCAACACACACAACATTCACACACAATTCAGATTACACACCCATTCTTTGAGAAAGAAAGAAACACCACATAGCTCCCGGAAATCCGTAGCTAGCACAACGGTTCAGGAGTGCTCGGGTTGGAGATCATGAGATATTTTCCGACCAGAGATCGACGGTTCGTGTGGATACCGTAGAGGAGCGGGATTTCTTTCCGGCTCTAGCTGATTCGACACAACAGTTAAGTGAAAGATCTCAACCGATTCAGGTACCCAAAAATTGTTATTCGGTTTAGTTACTTTCACTTGGATCCTCCATGGTTTCTGGGTTTTTCCGCTGCATTTGATTGTCAAGTTTGCATGCCCAGTTACTTACAGTGGTAGCGGAGCCAGGTTGTGAAACGCTAAACCGAATTTGTTGTGCATATGTATGATATGCTCATATTGATATATATGATATGCTGTATGTAATGTAGCATGTTCATGATATGTTGAATTCGTTTTTGTATGTGTGATATTTGTTGAGGTTTGTTTTGTCAAAAGTGTTTGAGAACAAGTACTTGATTGGTATGTGATATCAATCAAGGTGTTTTTGGCAGTAAGTCGAATGAGTTCGACAAGGAAAATCAATTATCGGTTTTCGTATAGATCGATTGTCGTTCTAGTACGATTGTCGTCCTTTGTTAGGTGCAAGGTTCTGAATTAATACACTATGCAAGTGAGTCCTGTCTTTCCTGGAGATTTATCTTGGAATGATAATTCTGTCTTAGCAGATTGGCTACGCCATCTTTCCTGGGAATTATCGAATCAGTTCAATTCACTTCTTGTACGAGCACTATTCACCACAAGAAATTTCCTAGATCGAGGAGCTAGTCAGTGTTTGATCACAAGTTAAACTTCGATGTTTTTGAACACTGCCAAGTAGTTGGGAGAATCAGATTCTCACAACCTCGATGTTCAATATTAGAAATCGGTGTTCTTAAGTATTTTTGGTTTCCAAATTTACAAAACATCAATATTTGATTTATCAAGAACATGCATATGATGTATAGGAATAATATGTTGATGTAAATATTAAGTTCATCTTGTGTTGCCTTCCATGATAAGCACTCATTATTGCTTAGATCAAAAATTGGTAGGTTTTGCCAAAGGAAGGTGCCAATATTTATCCTAGCAAGGTGCGACGGGATAATTGTAATATCCGAACTGCTTGTTATGGGTTGAGCTTAACTAGGTCGTCTCAATAGGATTGAGGATTTAGAAGCAAGGAGTTGAGCTAAGTCTATGAGATAGACAAGAAAAAGTGTTGTTCACTCAACTATCCAAGAGTTACATAAGATGTAATTGACAAGAGTTGTCTACCTAAATAACTATGATATAAGTGATCAGCCAAAGCTGACTTATCTTGTAGTGAAATATGGATCTTGGCCTAATTATAATTATCTTGATTTATATAGTAGGAGCATCATTTAATAGAATTCCTTGTTAAATGATTTATGTATACATGACTCTTATTTGTGTGAGCTGATCAATGTTGTAGAGTTATCATGGCACAAAACACTAGTACACAATCACTGCGATCTGTCCTTGAGAAGGAAAAATTTAATGGGAATAACATCCTTAAGTGGCATTGCAATTTGAGGATAGTCCTCAAACAAGAAAAGAAGTTGTATGTCCTTGAAAGGCCTGTTCCTAATGAATCGGCGCCTACTGCTCCTAGGGCGGAAAGAGATGCTTACAAGAAGCATGTTGATGATACATTGGATGTTGCATGCCTTATGCTTGTTATCATGGGCTCTGAGCTTTAGAAGCAACATGAGAACTTAGATGCGTTGAATATGATCGAACATCTAAAAATGCTTTTTGAAGAGCAAGCAAGGCATGAGAGGTATGAGACCTCTAAGGCATTGTTCCAATGCAAGAAGGCTGAGTCATCACCGGTGAGACCTCATATGCTCAAAATGATTGGATACATTGAGAGCCTTGAGGGTCTAGGTTTTCCTTTGCAAAAGGAGTTGGTTGTTGATCTAGTCCTGCAATCGTTGCCGGATAGTTACTGCCAATTTGTCATGAATTTCAATATGAATCATCTTGACAAATCCTTGTCTGAGTTGCTTAACATGTTAGGAACAATTGAGCAACAGATGAAGGCAAATAAATCCAACAGCATATTGATGGTTGGAAATGGCAAAGGAAAGGGTAAAGCCAAGTTTTACAAGAAGAAGAAATGTGCCAAAAAAATTTGGTGCATGTGCATCTTCTTGTTCCCGTGTGTTGAAACCCAAAGATGGTATTGCAAAGGAAGGACAATATTTCCATTGCAACAAACCTGGCCATTGGAAGCGTAACTGCCCTATTTACCTTGAAGAGATGAAGAAACAGAAGGGAAGTAAGACTTCCGCTTCAGGTATTTTTGTTATAGAGGCTAATATCTCTATCTCTGCATCATGGGTATTAGATACCGGATGTGGTTCTCACATTTGTGTAAATGTGCAGGAACTGAGAAAGAGTAGAAGATTAGCAAAGGGAGAGATAGACCTGCCCGTTGGAAATGGAGCAAGAGTTGCTGCATTAGCCGTAGGGGCTTACCATCTATCCTTACCGAGTAGTTGCGTTTTAGAACTTGACGATTGTTATTATGTTCCTACCATAAGCAGGAATTTGATTTCTGTTTCTTGTCTGGACAAGAAAGGTTTTTCATTTGTAATAAAGAACAATTGTTGTTCTATTTATTTCAATGATATTTATTATGGTGGTGCATATTTGAGTAATGGTTTGTACGTTCTAAACCTAGAAACACCAATCTATAACATTAATACGAAGAAGGTTAGATTAAACGATTCTAATGAAACCTATCTCTGGCATTGTCGATTGGGCCATATAAACGAGACTCGTATTTCTAAACTCCATAAAGATGGAATTTTAGGCTCATTTGATTTTGAATTATATGAAATATGTGAGTCATGTTTATTAGGTAAAATGACGAAGGCTCTTTTTGCTAGTAAAGGTGAAAGAGCTTCGGACTTGTTAGGTCTTATTCATTCTGATGTATGCGGACCTATGTCAACATAGGCTAGAGGTGGATTTCAATACTTCATTACATATACTGATGATTATAGTAGATATGGCTATGTGTATCTAATGAAGCACAAGTCAGAATCCTTTGAAATGTTCAAAGAATTCAAGAGTGAAGTACAGAATCAACTCGGCAAGAGTATTAAAATGCTTCGATCTGATCGAGGAGGTGAATACTTAGACCGAGATTTTCTTGATCATCTAAAGCAATGTGGTATTGTATCACAACTTACTCCACCAGGTACGCCTCAATGGAGTGGTGTATCTGAAAGGAGGAATAGAACTTTGTTAGACATGGTTCGTTTTATGATGAGTCAAGCTAACCTTCCTTTTTCATTTTGGGGACATGCATTATTGAGTGCTGTATTTACACTTAACCGTGTTCCATCTAAATCGGTTGAAAAGACACCATATGAGATATGGACTGGGAAGCGTCCCAATTTGTCTTTTGTGAGGATTTGGGGTTGTGAGGCTTACGTGAGACGTCAAGCATCAGACAAACTCAGCCCTAAATCTGACAAGTGCCTTTTTGTTGGATATCCTAAGGAAACTAAAGGATATTATTTCTATAATCCCACAGAGCACAAAGTGTTTGTTGCTCGTACTGCTATTTTTCTAGAAAGAGAATTTATTTCTAGAGAGATCAGTGGGAGGAAAATAGAACTCGAAGAAGTTTGAGGTATTGAGGCTGAGATGGAACAAGGACAGGAACCACAAGTTGTTGTGGCTCAGAATCCTGTACCTGTAACACACGGACCGCGTAGGTCTGATAGGACTCGGTATGAGCCTGAGAGATATGGATTTCCTATGATTCATACTGGAAACGTGATGCTCATTGATGAGAATGAGCCCACTTCCTATCAGCAAGCTATTACGGGTCCAGACTCTAAGAAGTGGCTAGAAGCCATGAATTCGAAGATGGATTCCATGTATGAAAACAAGGTATGGACCTTGGTTGATCCACCTGAAGGGGTAAAACCCATAGGGTGCAAATGGGTCTTTAAGAAAAAGACCGACATGGATGGTAATGTGATTACCTTTAAAGGGAGACTGGTTGCGAAAGGTTTCAAGCAAGTTTATGGTATTGACTGTGATGAAACTTTCTCGCCAGTTGCCATGGTTAAATCCATCCGGATTCTATTGGCTATAGCAGCATACCATGATTATGAGATATGGCAAATGGATGTCAAAACTGCTTTCCTTAATGGAAATCTTTTAGAGGATGTGTACATGACACAACCTGAAGTTTTTTTCACTCCAGAAAATGCTAACAAGGTATGCAAGTTGCAAAGATCCATTTATGGATTAAAGCAAGCTTGTAGGAGTTGGAATCTTCGTTTTGATGAAGTAATCAAACAGTTTGGTTTCATTAAAAATGAAGATGAGCCATTTGTTTATAAGAAGGTTAGTGGGAGCACTATCGTTTTCTTGTTATTGTACGTTGACGACATTCTTCTCATTGGGAATGATATTCCAACACTACAGTCTATAAAGACTTGGTTAGGAAAAAATTTCTCAATGAAGGACTTAGGAGAAGCTGCTTGCATGCTAGGTATAAAGATCTGTAAAGATAGATCCAAAAGGCTTCTTGGGCTAAGTCAAAGTACATATATTGACAAAGTACTAAAGAGGTTTAGCATGCAAGATTCCAAGAAAGGTTTCTTGCCCATGTCACATGGCATATCTCTCTCAAAGAATCAATCTCCTAGTACATCTAAGGAGAGAGAGCGGATGAGTAAGATCCCTTATGCATCTGCAATAGGATCTATCATGTATGCCATGCTTTGTACTCGACTGGAAGTCGCATATGCTTTGAGTGTCACAAGCAGATATCAATCTGATCCCGGTGAGAATCACTGGACAGCGGTTAAGAACATCCTTAAGTACTTGAGAAGGACTAAGGATGCATTCCTTGTCTATGGAAGCATTGATGAGCTTGTTGTAAAGGGTTACACAGATGCTAGCTTCCAAACAGACATGGATGAATTTAGATCGCAGTCAGGTTATGTGTTTTGTCTTGGAGGTGCTGCTGTTTGTTGGAAGAGTTCCAAGCAAGAAACTGTTACTGACTCTACAGCTGAGGCAGTGCAAAGTTCCTTCTGAGAACTCTGTCGCAGATCCATTGACAAAGCCTCTCATATAGCGGAAGCATGATGGTCATGCTACACCCATTGGTATTAGAGACATGGATGATTGGCTTTAGTGCAAGTGGGAGATTGTTAGTGTAATATGCCCAAAAGCCAATCATTGGATGATTGTATATAGTCATGTATATACATTAAGGGTATTCCAGTAAATATGTTTATGTGATAAACGCTTGCACAGATTTATAACCCTAGAATATTTTATATTCCTAAATGTCCCTAGTCGATTATTATTATGGATGGGTTGTAATAATAAATTAAGACTAGCGTATGTTGAGAATTATATGAGATATAAATTCTACATACGGGTACAAGTTAGAGAACTTGTGGTCTGGACTGACCCAACATGAGAACACTACATGGAACATTATATGATTGTCATTAGTGGTTCTTATATGTATTGTCCTTTGACGTGAGATCATCATGGTTCCCAACATGTTAGTCATATACTTTGATATTACTCTTGGCTATTCGTAACAATGTAGACCTTAGTCTAATCATTGGGTATATGATAAGTGTGTAGTGGGTTTTGTATGATAAAGATGGAATTCGTCCAACCCATATAACGGGTATATTATCAGTTGGGCCTCTTGATAGAGTTAAACTGTAAATGCATGGCCATGCTCGGATTATGTGATATAGTGATATTATTAGTATCCGTTTTACACAGTTAACTCGGGGATCATGAAACTTAGATTAAACATATACGAGATTGACTTATTCCATGTCTCGTGTTTAATCTTGATAATGTGACGAAAGGACGATGACATGCTTCTGAGGCATATTGAATCAGTACTGATCTTGTCGTTTGGGTAGCAATGATGTGTTGCTAGACACCGCTCATTGTTTATAATTGTAAAATGAGATTTTACAATTATTTCCAAACGTTAGAAGTGCCTACAGGGTCACACACTAAGAACTGTTGATTCGAGCAGGTGGTTGAACCATGGTTGGACCGTGGTTTGACCAAGTGGGTGGACCATGGTTGAACCTTGGTTGGACCATGGTTGGACTGGGTCATTTTGGGCTGATTTTGTTCACTAATTATCAGAATTATTGATCCAAAATTAATGTCATATGATGTGTAATCCCATTAATGCTTAGTGGAGCATCCATTAATGCTTAGTGGAGCATTAAGACATAGTGGAGACATGATTAGACTTAAAGTATAATCATGATGGTTAATGCATGATGATGTTGGCCATTGACTCATTAATCTATGCATTAATTGTGTGTATAAATAGGGCTTGATGATCAGAATATCAACACACACAACATTCACACACAATTCAGATTACACACGCATTCTTTGAGAAAGAAAGAAACACCACATAGCTCCCGGAAATCCGTAGCTAGCACAACGGTTCGGGAGTGCTCGGGTTGGAGATCATGGGATGTTTTCCGACCAGAGATCGACGGTTCGTGTGGATACCGTAGAGGAGCGAGATTTCTTTCCGGCTCTAGCTGATTCGACACAACAGTTGAGTGAAAGATCTCAACCGATTCAGGTACGCAAAAATTGTTATTCGGTTTAGTTACTTTCACTTGGATCCTCCATAGTTTCTGGGGTTTTCCGCTGCATTTGATTGTCAAGTTTGCATGCCCAGTTACTTACAGAGAATGTGATAGAAAAGTTCACATGTCAGCCAGCGTCTCGGGCAAAGTATGTGGCCCACATGTTCACTGGTTATGCTCTGACTTGGTGGTAGGAGTTGGTGGCAAATATGCCTAAACCAGTGGTGATGCCCTGGGAAGATTTCAAGAAGAGGTTCTATAAGGAGTTCCTTTCTATCAGTTACCGGGAGGAGCTGAAGAAGCAGTTCCTTGAGATCAGGCAGGCGAATGATGAGTCAGTCACTGCATTTTGGATTCGGTACAACACTCTTCTCTTCTATGCCAGGGAGTTTGTGCCAGATGAGGAGACCAAGTGCAGACGGTTTGTGAATGCCCTACACCACACCGTGGGGGCACCAGTGGCTAGTGGGAGACACAAGACCTAGGAGGATGCAGTTTGTGAGGCTGCAGTGGACATAGAGAGGATCCTCTTGACAGCACAACAGACTTGAGTAGCTGGACAGAAGAGGCGTGATTCATCTTTTGCAAACAGTGGTAGTCAGCCGAAGAAGCAGTATACAGCTTCTAGTGGTGGTTATTCAAGTGGTTCTTCTTTCCGTGGGTCTAAGAAGAACTGGGGAGGTGGCTACCGAGGCGGATCAGGTAGATCATCGGGTGGTCAGTCGCATCTGGATGTGTCCCATGGACAGGATGTTTCAGAGCGCCCTCCACTCAAGTGTTGGGGTTGTGGGAAGTTCGAGCACATCAGGCCCAATTGTCCCAAGAAGTCTAGTGGTGGATCTCAGTACACGATTCAGAGTTCTGTAGCTTCAGGCTCAGGCAGGGGCAATGGTTACAGAGGTCGTGGTCGTGGTCGTGGTAATTGATCTGGGGGCAGAAGTAGAGCGACGCAGGCGGCTACACCTCGAGTTTATGCCATCACCAGAGAGGAGGCTACTGATGCTCTAGAGGTCATTGCAGGTATATTTATTATTTTTGGTTATTGTGCACATGCTTTGGTTGATCCAGGCTCTACACATTCCTTTATTTCACGTGCATACATGATTAGACATGATTGTGATGATGATGACCTAGGTAGACCCTTGAGAGTTCGGTTACCTACGGGTAGTGTAGTTAGTGTGGATCGGGTATGTAGGAATGTATCCATTGAGTATGATGGTGAGTGTTTTCCTACTGATCTTAGTGTTATAGATTTGAGTGAGTTTGATGTGATTCTTGGCATGGATTGGTTGTCTAGACACCAAGCAGTGGTAGATTGCCGAGCCAAAGAAGTGGCTTTGAGTTCTCTTTTAGGGCGTAGATTGGTGTTTGTTGGGGAGCGGAGAGCTCTTTCTGCTTGTTGTGTATCAGCCATGCAGGCTTTCAGGATGTTTCGGGAAGGATGTGATGCATTCCTTGCGCATGTGGTGGACTCTATGGTACCAGTGCCGGGTTTGAAGGATATCCCAATAGTGAGGGAGTTTCCAGATGTTTTTCCTGACGAGTTACCAGGTTTACCTCCGGAGCGAGAGGTGGAGTACACAATGGACTTGGTACCAGGAGTTGCTCCTATCTCCATTCCACCCTATAGGGTGGCTCCGACTGAACTTCAGGAGTTGAAGAAGCAGTTGGAGGAGTTGCTAGAAAAGGGTTTCATTAGATCGAGCACTTCATCTTGGGGTGCCCCGGTCTTGTTCGTTAGAAAGAAGGATGGTAGTATGCGAATGTGTGTGGACTACAGGCAGTTGAACAAGGTGACTGTAAAGAACAAGTATCCGTTGCCTAGGATTGATGACTTGTTTGATCAATTGCAGGGAGATCTATGTTCTCAAAGATCGACTTGCGATCCGGATACCATCAGGTCAGGATTGCAGAACAGGACATACCAAAGACTGCTTTTCGCACTCGGTATGGTCACTATGAATTTGTTGTGGTTCCTTTCGGGTTGACAAATGCTCCGGCAGTGCTCATGTGTGTGATGCATGGGGTGTTCCATGAGTTCCTAGATCGGTTCGTGGTTGTTGTTGCTTGTTCTGGCAGATCCGATTGTTGCTGTTGGTGGTCGGGTTGCAGTTAACGAGGTCGGGGAAGAGTTAGCCGAGTCTGGTGGAGTTGTTTGGGTAAGTTTCTGTTTTTCTTTATTGGGTTTTAGCTCGTTTGATTCCAAAGCATTTGTTGGTTGGTTGGTTTAGATGTTTTGTTTGGGATTTTGGCAGAAGTGTTGGGTGTGTGTTTTTGGCTTTGGGTGGAAGATCCGGCGAGGTATGACCGGAATCCGGCGAGCAGATTCCTGTACCGACAAGGCGGGTTATCCTTCGGCATCTCGGGATTGTTTTTTCTGTGGAACGAAAACTTTCTGGCATTTAACGGTATTACCTTGATGTATAATTTGTTGTACACTCATGACATGTATTATTTATTCTGGATTGGGTTATGTATTGATTGTAATATACATAGTAGAAACCGAGAGCTAGAAGCGAGTAGCTTGTGACCGGTTTGTCCGACGCGGGTAGAACCTCTACGACGGTAATTCGATCTCGAGTAAAACCCTTAAACGGGAGTTAGACTAAATCGGGTCTGGCCAAGTAATAAAATGTTATGACCATTATAACATATGGACTTATAATAAGTGGACTCAAAGCTCAAGGACATCTAAGGTTATAGTGGGCTTAATGGTATGGGCTTTAGGCCCGGGATCATTGTGTCTAGGTAACAGACTGGTGATATGGGCTTTAAGCCCGGGGTTAAGGTTTTGGACTTAGTTGGGCTTAAAGCCTGTGAACCTTAGGGCCGTGACTTGGAGATGTACTTTTGGTGAGTGGAAGTGGACTAGTTGGGTTGGATTTTAACTCATGGTTGCATTGCACATGCATGCATAACTTGTTTACTATTTGAATATCTTTGTGAGATATGGTGTCTATGTGTATAGGCACGAAACATAATTCAGGAGCGGCTGGTACTAGTGGTGGACAGACGGAGCGCCATCATAACTGAGGTCACTCTATAAGACTTATATACTTGTATGCGAATACTTGTTGGTATGGTTAGGTAGTACTGCTTGCTGAGTATGCTGCATACTGTTGACTGTGTTGTGTACCTGGTTGTTTATGTGTTGGATTGCCGTGACAATAAATATGTGTTGTTTGCCAAGTGATCCTCCTATGAGCTGTTATTGCCATGCTTGTGATATATACTGACTTGCTATATCCTGTACATTATGAGCTTAGGCTCTGTTAGAGAACCTCTGTAATGGTACACAACCTAGATACGACTTGAGGTGACACTTATACAATTTCATAATTGGTAACATAACGTACCTGAATAATTAAATAAGTTCTATTGTGGGGCTGTTGACCGGTAGCACCGAGAGGGAAGAGAGGGTACCCCTCGGGTCCTGTTATTTTAGTGAATTGTATTCACAGAGACGGCGACGAGGGAATTTATGGGTATGCCCTCGGTTAGTATATTAGTGAGAGTACCCCTCACAGAGCTGGCACCTTGGGGATTTGTCGGGTGTACCCCTTGGTTATTTGTTATTATCCATTTCTTTTGGTGAGAGCACCCCTCACAGAGCTGGCGACTTGGGGACTGACGGGTGTGCCCAAGATTTTGTATTATAATTTCTTTGAGGAGAGCACCCCTCCTAGAGCTGACGGCCACTTGTTTGTTAGTGGTTTTCTTTGTCGGAACTTACCCATTCCGGTGTTGTTATTTATACTATACATATATGATTACATTTGGGCATACGCCCTGGGGAACTGGCTAGTCGCTATCGCCCCCGACACACACAGTAGAGGGCCCTTAATAATGATAAGAATGTAATAACCAGATAATTCACCTAACACTTGTATGTGTGGTATTTGACACATGTTGATTGTGTGTGTATACTTGTGCTCGTGGACTTACTCACCCTACGAGCCTGTGTTCGAGTGCCTATATGTTTATCTTATATTGTACATTGAGTAGGAGACTCATATAAATAGCCACCGTGGTTTTACAGATCATTAGTAGCTTGTTGACGGTTGCTCTTACCTCGGGTATCAGACTGTTGCATTTCAGCAGGTAGCTGCGTTTCCTTCCTGGTGGATCCATAGAGTTGACTCATATATGTTCTACACTTGTTTTTTCTGTTGTTGTTCCGGTAGTTTTAACCAATGTTACTTTGGCTAGATAAGCCTGGTTTATATTTGACTTTTGTATCCTGATGTTTATTTTTAGTTACTCTGAGGTATTGAGTTGTTGTTTTTACACAGAGTTTGCCATCCCTGGTTTTAAGGGTATTTTGGTTATTTTACAATTGTGTATAATTTGTGTTGTCAATTTTGGGATGCGATCGTTTCAGAAAAAGTTAAAGCCTAATTCACCCCTCCCCTCTTAGGCATTTTTGGGCCTACAATTGGTATCGGAGCTTCGTTCTCAGTTTAAAAGTGTAAAATCCAGAGACAAAAATCATGGCTTTTGAGGGTATAAGTGTCAACTAGGCACCATACTTTGATGGGACAAACTTTGATTATTGGAAATTTCAGACGAAGATCTTCCTTGAAGGAAAGGATCTTAAAATCTGGCATATTGTGTAGAATCTCTACAGTAGAGCTACAAGGGATATGCAATTCTAGAGTGATGAGGAAATGAGAAGAGGAAAGCTTGATGCTCAAGCCAAAAATGCTCTTCTATGTGGAATCAGCAAGAGTGAGTTTTAAAGGGCCAGATCCTGTGAAACTGCTCATGAAATTTGGAGGCTATTGTGTGTCACTCATGAAGGCACAAATTAGGTTAAGGAATAAAGGCTCAGTCGTTTGATGAGAGAGTATGAGCTATTTCAAATGGTTCCTGGTAAGACTATCCATGCAATTGAAACTCGCTTCACCATACTATGCAACAGTCATGCAATACTTGGAAAAGTGATCACTCATAGAGAAAAGGTTGCAAAGATTCTGAGGTCACTTCTCAAAGAATGGAAACCTAAAGTGACAGTAATTGAAGAAGTTCAAAACTTGAATCTACTTTCGTATGATGAGCTGATAGGCAAGTTGATTGTTCATGGTGATAAGCTTGTGGAACAAGAACCAAAGAGGAAAGATGTTGCTTTGAAAGTGCAGGAACCAAATGATGGTGATGAGAGTGATTCCGATGTAGCTCTTCTTTCGAGAAAGTCTGCTAGATATCTCAAAATGAAGAAGCAGCTCAAAGGGAGAAACCCAAAGGATGTAAGAGCAGATGAGTCTAAGAAAGATCCTTTAGTGTACTTCGGATGCAATCGACCAGGACATATCAAATATGAATGCCCTTAACAAAAAAAAGGAAGATCTGGTTTTTCAAAAACCAGAGAAAAGAATGCTACTGCTGCTTGGGATGATTCAAACTCTTCAAGTGATTCCGGACATAGTGGAGGGGAAAAATCTATACTTCATGGCCCATGGAGAATCTGAGGTAACTGATTCTACTGATTTCAATCTTGATGAGTTATTAGAAGCATTTGATGAGTTGCATGTTAAATATAAGCAAGTTGTTATGAAGAATAATGAATATAAGAAGAAAATTGATTTACTTGAGTTTGATGATGAAGCTCATAAAAATGCTTATGAAAAACTTAATCATGCCAGCTCTGATACACTGAAAATCTGTGAAGATTTAAGAAGTGAAAAGTTTGCTCTAAAAAATGCTTATGATGAACTTGAAAAGAAGTTTTCAAGTAAGAGTACTATGTGTAATGAGTTAACTAAAGAAAAGGAAACTCTTGAGAAAAATGTTGCAGACTTGAAATCTTCTCTTGAGAAATTTACTAGTAGAATTAATAATCTGAACATGCTATTACGACAACAAAAGCACTCGGTGCAAAATATGGAATAGGTGCTACACATGCGGTTTTTAACAAACCAAATTATTATGTGCAATTTGCAAGGACAGAATCTAGTGAACCATATAAACCAGACACTCCATGTATGACTTTTAATAAATCATATAAATCTGTGAAAACTACTAGGCCAAGTTCGAGTATGTCACATAGACCAAATTTGGTTTCTAACAAACCAAATAGCCTGAGTATTTCATATAGACCAAATCTGGTTGTTTACAAACCAAATAAGAGAGTGCAACCATACAAGTTTAGAAGGCACACTTATGAATATTGATCTAGGAAGAACACGTACACGCACTATCCTGCATCTCGTATTACATGTTACTATTGTGGAAAGAATATTCATGGCATTAGAACTTGCATGTTCAAAAAGAGAGACGAAAATGTTAGGTATTTGCGAGTTCCGAAAGGAGCTAGATCTAACCCCGAAGGACCCAAATTAATTTGGGTACCTAAAACCTAATTGTTTTTTGCAGTTGACAGGGAATGAATGGATCTTAGACAGTGGATGTTCAAGGGATATGACAGTTGAATTATCTAAGTTCTCATCCCTAACTAAGAAAGGCCGAGGAAAAGTAACTTTTGGGGACAAGTCTAGAAGACAAATTCTCGGGTTTGGTAACATTGATTCTAATCCATCTATTGAACATGTTTTGCTTGTTGATAATCTTAAGTATAATATGTTGAGTGTCAGCTAACTTTGTGATAAAGGATTTAAGGTAACATTTGAAGCATCTAAATATTTAGTTAGTTCAGATGATGAAGATGTGGTTTTTACTGGAACTAGAAAAGGGAATATCTACTCTATATCTTTTAATGATGCTACAAACTCTGAGCTTAAGTGTTTAAGTGCAAGAACAGAAACACCTACCTTATGGCATCGAAGGCTAGGGCACGCCAACCTGGAGCTTATTTCTAAATTATCTACAAAGATGTTGGTAAAAGGTCTGTCTGCACTAAAATATGAGAAAGAAGCTACATGTCGAGCTTGTCAACTTAGAAAATAGGTTAAAAGTTCCTTTAAACCCAAGCATACTAGACCTCTTGAATTGTTGCATATTGATCTGTTTGGTCCTATGAGAACCATATGTACAGGTGGTAAGGGATATGTTTTTGTGATTGTTGATGATTATTCAAGATATACATGGTTTTTATTTCTTGCTCAAAAGGATCATGCATGTTATGAATTTGGCACCCTTGTTAGGCGTTTACAAAATAAAAAAGGTTATAATATTTCAAAAATAAGAAGTGACCATGGAGGAGAATTTGATAATCTTGTCTTCAATCACTTCTGTGAACAAAGTGGCATAGTCCACACATTTTCGACTCCTAGAACACCTCAACAAAATGGGGTTGTAGAAAGGAAGAATCGAACCTTGCAAGAAACGGCAAGAACTATGCTTAATGAGTATAAGTCACCTGCACATTTCTGGACAGAGGGTGTGAACACAACATGCTATATTTTGAATAGAGTATCCATGTATCCTTTGATTGAAAAGACACCCTATGAGATATGGTTTGATAAGAAACCAAATGTTGCTTACTTTCGGATTTTTGGGTCCAAATGCTATATTCTAAATACAAAGGATAGCCTGGATAAGTTTGAAGTAAAATCTGATGATGGAATATTTCTTGGTTACTCCACAATAAGTAAAGCCTATTGAGTCTATAACAAGAAAACTATGGTTGTTGAAGAAATCATGCATGTTGTTTTTGATGAAATTGACTCTTGTGATCTAAGTGATGATGAAGATTCATATATTATCCTTGAAGCCCAACCACAGGTTATAAGATTGCAATACACCTAGTGAAAAAGAAGAGAATGTGCCTGTATTAATTCCACGAGAAGTGTCACAACATCAACATGGTACTCTACCATATCTGGTTGGAGAAAAACCAGATATAACTGCACAAGAATCATTTTGACAGCACATTCCTGGAAATATCAGAGCACCCAGAGGACTCTCAACAGATGCTATTCTTAGTGATATATTTAGAGGAGTGACCACAAGGTCATCCATGCATAATGTGAACACACATCTTGCATTCTTGTCACAAGTAGAACCCAAAAACACAAATGATGCTATTCATGATGAAAGTTGGGTTAATACCATGCAAGAAGAGCTGAATCAATTCAAGAAAAGTGATGTTTGGGAGCTGATACCAAGACCTCCAGAATATCCAGTCAATGGAACAACTTGACTGAAACACAGCAAGTGAAACAACTTGAAGGTGGCATCTTCATGAATCAAGCTAAGTACATCCGAGAGCTACTAAAGAGATATGGTTTGGATGCAACCAAATCAAGTCCTACCCCTATGCATACATATACCAAACTTGACAAAGATGAAAATGGTAAGGATGTTGATATCAAGATGTATAGAGGCATGATAGGTAGTCTTCTATATCTTACTGGCACTAGACCTAACATCATGTTTAGTGTCTGTTTATGTGCTTGATTTCAATCTTGTCCTAAAGAATCTCATCTCAGAGTCATAAAATGCATCTTTAAGTACTTGAAAGGTACACCTTCAATAGGATTATGGTATCCCAAAGTCGATGCTTTTACTTTGACAAGCTATTCAGATGCTGACTTTGCAGGGTGTACATTACACTGGAAAAGCACAAGTGGAACTTTTTAATTACTTGGACAATCCCTTGTGTCTTGTTCAAGCAAGAAATAGAATTCGGTTGCAACATCAACTACAGAAGCTGAATATGTTGCGGCTGGAGCATGTTGTGCTCAAGTCCTATGGATAAACCAAACCTTGTCTGATCATGGACTAACATTTAACTGTGTGCCTATTTATTATGATAGTTCCAATGCAATCAACTGACTAAAAATCCTGTACAACATTCTCGGACCAAGCACATTGAAGTTAGACATCATTTCATCCGAGACCATGTGTTTAAGAAAGATGTTGCAATTGAGTTTGTCAAGACTGAGAATCAACTTGCTGACATCTTTACAAAACCACTCAAAGAGGAACAATTTACAAAAATCAAACTTGAACTGGGCATGTGCAATCTACCTTAAAAGTCTGTAAGTTAATCTGGTTGTTGCATAAACCATATTTGCATATGTATGTTCATGCATCTGTTAATGCTTGCATTTTTTCATGGGCATAATTATTGTTTTTGATTAGTCAAATGTTTTTAGACTCTTTAATATATATATGTTGGGTTTCCTGTATATTGGGCTATTATTTACTTAGGTTTTTGTTTAAACAAAACCAAAGGCCCTTTGTTATATGTTTATATATACTAGGGCTTTTTAATCTGTTTATGACACCAAAAACCCATAAGTATTAATGGTATTATAAAGCCCAAGTTTGTATCTCCTATCCATTGTTAAAACTCACCGTTTGGTTTAAATATTTGAGCGTCTTTAAGAAGTTATGCGTTGGCTTTAGTGGAGCCATTTATGACCGTTGAACAACTGGTCTTTTAAGGCCACACACCTTGACAAAAGGAAAAGAAGGAAAATTTTGTATAATTTTGTATTGTTGCTATTTATCTTCTTTTCCACAACACCATTATCCTTTCCTTGTACAAAAGTCCAAACTAGAAATCAAGATAAAGTAGGAGCCTCTACATAGCTGTCAATTATTTGCAAGATGGAGCACAATATGGATGGATTTGTGGCTAGATTCATCTATTAAGAAAAGTTGAGGGAGTTGTTCTTCTCTCTTTTTTTTGATTTACAGTTCTCTTTTTTTTTCTTTCTTTCTTTTTCCTTACTTCTATTTTTCTTTTTCTCTCTTTTTTTTTTTCTTTTTCTTCTTTTTTTTCTTTTTCTCTCTTTTTCTTTTTCCTCTCCTTTTCTCTCTCTCTCTTTTTTTTTTTTCTCTTCTTCCCCTCCTTCCTTCCTCACCGGTTCTCTTCTCTTTTTAAAACCTGAAAATCACTATTTAACATGTGATTAACAAATAATGCAGTTCGTCTGCATTACGGGCGAATCCGATCCGGACCAGAAAATAACAGATACCTCCTTAGTTATTTTTCGGTGTGATTTTCCGAGAAATTCCGAAACCCGAAAAATACCAACTTAGTTCCGAAAAATCCACGGAAAAATCACGAGCGCGGGAAAACCCTCGGTTTCGAAAAAAAGACTCCCGATTTACCTTGAATTAATTACCCAAGATTAATTCATCAGTAAATCACGGTAAGACAATTTCTACAGTCCGGTAAAAATCAAAATTTTTACCCGGGCTGTTACAGTCTACCCACCTTAAAAAGAATTTCGTCCCCGAAATTCCGTCTTATCCGTGGGTCCTACCACGATAAGATTCTGGCACACTCTGCCAGGTATCCAACCTCAACATGAGATACCGCTTATACCCTTAAGCGACATCTCATCCGCTTATAAATACCAAACCTCATGACTGGCAAACTCACACACAGTCATGGATTCTCCACTGAGATCAAGGACTACCTCTGACTCCGAGAACAACAGCTACATCAGCGGCACAGCTTTCCCAAAAAGCTCGGATGATGAGCCTCCGAAAAAACGCTTCAAGACCAACATCATCGGCCTGCAGGAGCATATGGTCGTTTCCCCAAAACGACGGAAGAAGCGAGTCCCCAAGAAAACTGAAGATCGCAAGGGCAAAGCGATCGCTGGAAGCAACACTCCGCAACAGAAGCTGACACAACTGAACTTCTCCCTGAAGAAGATCAGCTCGGCGGTGGCGCAGATCGAACTGGCGTGTGCGGAACTGTTCCCCCACATGCAAAATGTCAAAAATCTTGTAAAAGATCTAGAGAAGCAAGTAGCTCTGTAGAGTACTCTTCTCCAGTTGTAATCCTTTATGAAATAAATAAAATAATTTCCTTTTAAATCAAAATCTCTTATTATGAAATCTTATGCTAAACAGAATAAAATATCTCAAAGCAAATTAAAAATCAACTATAAGAATATAAAATCAAATATAAAAAAATTAAAAACAACACTCGTTTGACAAAATCAAAGCATAAAGAAATTAAAAATAAAACTCATTTAACAAAATCAAAATAAAACATGTTTTCATGATCGTGCTCGTATCGGACGAAAACACCCTCGAACCAAGAAACGTGATACGCGCAACTAACGGTGACGTCGGTTCCCACGTGAAAAAGACGACCGTTAACACGCACAGCGATGATCACGGGAACGTCCTGTGTCGTTAACTCGCACGACGATGATCACGAGCGCATCCTGTGTCTCTCGAAAGACACGTTACCCACTTGTTCAAAAATTCCGCATGAGCCAAAAACGTCTATCGAAGCTCGCATCTCTCCACGATGTCCAACAGCTGTAAACTTGTCGCACATGCACTCTACTCAAGGTGCGGTTCCATCCGTCTAGCCACAACGGTCACGGATGCATGTGATAAAAGATGCAAGAAAATATAGTAAGACCATAAAAACAAAAGACAAGGTAGCCAGAGCGAAAGAAAATCATGAGTTAGGAAAAGCCTGAAAAACTCTGGCACGGTAATCCGAAAAACGCGTAAAGTGACCAAGCAATAAATAAAGCAACGGTAAAATTCAAAAAGCAAAATCTTGAAAATCAAAAACGGTAATCACGCTCCCCATAAGAGTATAAAAGAAGGAGCGGTGAAGTGTAATTCATCAAAAGCATCAAAAGCAAACAAAACGCTGAGGCAAAAGAAAACACAACGATCGTAAAACAAAACTCCACACGTCCAAACAAAATTCCTGCTCCTTCATCCGTCTTCTTCGTCAAAGGTGCCAATCTCGGCAGAAGGAACCGTCTGGAGTACAGCATGGTCAACGAACGTGCTGAAGAGCTACCGAACGAGCTCGGCAGAATGCCACGCCTTGTCTTCGTCGACGAGCTCTACTCATCGCGGTTCTTCGTCACTCCAATGGAAGAGGTGTTCTTCCTAGAGGACCATGGGACACTGAGGACTTCATACTACGGCTCAGCAAACTCCGTGATGTTCTTCATCTCGGATAGGCTTCAAGAGTTCAACTTGGAGTCCACCTGCCAGACTGTGGAGCAAGGTGCTTACTACCAGCTCTCAATGACAGCCCAGAGCATACCCAGAATGACTCGGCTACCTCCAACTTGGCCAAAGGCACGACTACTGGTGTGGAACTGCAGAGGCGTCGCAAGGCGTGCCCAGGAGTTCTCACGCACTCTGAGGGACCTGAAGAACCAGTACAAACCAAACATGGTTCTTCTGACGGAGACACAGTGGAAACCACGGGACGATCACGGTCTGATTCCACTCCGATTCCCTCAAGCTAACCGGTTCGAGATTCCTGGCCAGAGAGACAGAGGCGGCATGTGGTTCTCTTGGAGCGATAGGGTCACGGCCAACGTCAACAACGATCCAAACAGTTTCCGTGTCAACGTCGTTCCGAATCGTTAAATGTATTTTCTTATTTTTATAAAATATCAAAAATCGTTGTAATATTTCCCTTTTTATAAAATATCAAGTATCAATGTAGTATTTCTGTTTGTAATGAAATTATCAGCAATATTAATAATATTAGTATTTTTGCATATTATGGCATCATTTACCTTATATGTGTATGCTCTGCGACAGCTGGCGTCCCTTGACTGGATCCATAATGCACTAACTAAAATGATATAAAATAATAAATAATTGGAGCGAACTATGCAAACAAGACAACAAACACGCAAAGACTTCCCAACAAGACCTAACGCCCGCTCCGCTACCAAAATGAAGCGCTCCGACCCGTATTTACCGTACACAGTAAACACGAGCCGGAACTGTGACGACCCGATCAATCAAGGCCTAGCATACAGTGTAAACAACAATAACTCGGGCCCAACGGCCCAAAATAATAAACATCGTAAATAACAATACCGGCCCAATGGCCCAATAATAGTAAAGACATGCACAACGGAAGACTTATAAAACTCACGTAAACACTGTATGCTATACTGATGCAAACTATGGATCCGAGTCCTGTCCAAGGGAAATACGCCGCAGCCTGTCTGGTATGCATCGAACCTGTACAATGAATAACTCATCCTACGGGATGAAAGCCCGCAGGTGAGGGGTGAGTCCGAAGTGCTCACCGACGAAGGAAAGACAATCAATATGAACACTAAAATTACTCAAGGTCCAAAACAGGTAAAAACCATCAAATACAAAAGACTCGACCCAGAATCAGTCCAAGACTGAAAAGACTCAAATAAAATCAATTATCCAATTTTATCTTTCCGGGCCCCGTCACGGATAAGCTAGGGTCGTACCAGGTTATCAACCTGTTCCTGGTGCCAGATAAAAAAGAACCCGGGATTAACATCCCAATATCAAACTCAGGGATAAACATCCCAATCAAACCGGCATCAACATGCCCATCACAAGTAACCCAGATCATGGCCACCACAAAACAGTCTCAAACCATCCGCTCGTACCACTACTTACCACGCGACAATTATAATACCGTCATTAAAATCAAATCACAGGGATCGACATCCCTAACCAAGATACCGAGGATCGACATCCTCGTCACCATTCATTATTTATTCCATTTTTTTAGTCCAAATAAAACACAACAATAGACAACCAAAAATCACCAGGACACCGGGATAGGCATCCCGACAACAATCAAGACCACGGGATTAACATCCCGACAACAAACCACAACAATGCTACATGCAAATATCAACAAACACGATAACCGAGTAATAAGGCACATATTGAAGGAAATCCATCCTCACCTTGGCCGATTACTCAACTTCGGAGACAATGACCGGTCCGACGCCGGCTCCTCGGGAAACTGCCCGATATCAAAACCTATACCACAAAACAATATACACTCACATAAATGCACATATTCGGTATACTATGATGCCCATACTACGAAATTACTCATCCCGATTACTTATCCTTTATTATTTCCATTTATCGACAATATTTAACCATACGTATTTCCGAATATAATTTCGGTACCATACTTAATTAAAACTCTTTCAAAATATATTTTCATAAAATAACTATAATTTTCCAAAATAATAATTACTATAATTCTCCAGAAAAATATTAACATGTTTATAATTTTCAGAAAATATGTATAGTATTTATTTTTTTCTAAATATATAATAATAATATTTTCCAACATAAAATATAATTAACTTAAATTTAAAAAATACATATTTATATACATATACCACAACCATAATTTTCCAGGCGAAATATATATATATTAAATTTTCAGAAATTAATTTCAAGATATATATATTTTTTTCTCCAATTAATAATAATTTTCCAAAGCATAACTTAATTATTTATCAAAGTAAATATGTTTATATTTTAATGAAAATACCAGAGTTAAATTGGAAATAATTTTCTCAAAATAACTATATAACTTTTTTTTTCCAAAAATAAATACCAGTAATTATATAAACAGATTTATATATATATATATAATTAAAAAAAGGGAAAAAAAGAAAATAACAAACCCAACCTGAATAACCCAAGCGCGATCCGCCGTCAAAACGGGTCGGAAACCCGGCCTCACCTCGGGTTCGGCGATGGCGGCGCGACAGGAGCTCGAGGAGGGGAAAGGAGAGCACAGCCGCGATGTCAGGGCGGCACGAGCGGCCCGAGGGTAGCGGCAGCTGATGGTGCTGCAGGCGGCGGGAGAAGCGGATCCGACGGGTCTGCATCGGGTCGACGGCGCGTCTCGGCCGGTAAGGCGGCGGAAGAGCGCGGGGAAGGCGGGGTTCCGGTCGCGACGAGGAGGGCTTCCAGCTGGTGGCGGCGGTGGCACGCGACGCGGCGCGGGTTGCTCCGGCGAGCACAGTAACGAGGAAGAAGAAGGTGATGCACTGTAGTTTTTTTTTTCTTCCATTTTTTTCTTTTCTTCATTTTCTGTATTTCTTTTCTTTTTTTTCATGATTTTCTTTCTATTTTTTTTGAATTTCTTCTCTCTTTTTTTTGATTTACAGTTCTCTTTTTTTTTTTCTTTTTCCTTACTTCTATTTTTCTTTTTCTCTCTTTTCTCTTTTTTTTTTCTTCTTTTTTTTTCTTTTTCTCTCTTTTTCTTTTTCCTCTCCTTTTCTCTTTCTTTTTTTTTTTTTTCTCTTCTTCCCCTCCTTCCTTCCTCACCGGTTCTTTTCTCTTTTTAAAACCTGAAAATCACTATTTAACATGTGATTAACAAATAATGCAGTTCGTCTGCATTACGGGCGAATCCGATCCGGACCAGAAAATAACAGATTCCTCCTTAGTTATTTTCCGGTGTGATTTTCCGAGAAATTCCGAAACCCGAAAAATACCAACTTAGTTCCGAAAAATCCACGAAAAAATCACGAGCGCGGGAAAACCCTCGGTTTCGAAAAAAGACTCCCGATTTACCTTGAATTAATTACCCAAGATTAATTCAACAGTAAATCACGGTAAGACAATTTCTACAGTCCGGTAAAAATTAAAATTTTTACCCGGGCTGTTACAGTCTTGCTCAGGTGCTCGCGCGTCCTTGTTCTCTGGCGACTGGTTGTGGCTGGCGCGGGCGGTGAGGCTTTGACGAATGCGATCTGTTCGCGTCTCCGGTGGTGGTGACCACCTTCGTGGTGTTGTTCACTATCGCGGCCTCGTCGTCACGCTGCTCCGCCTTGTTACATGTTCCGTCCGGCGCGTTCGACCCTTGAACCCGGCGATTGGTTCATTTGCTCCTGTGGGAGCTTTGTTCATCTCACGCCTCCCACGTGTTAGCCATTATACAAATTTAAAAAAAAAATGAAAAAAAAGTAAACCTGCCGGGCCGGGCCGGAAATGGGCCGCTGAGCCATATGATGGGCCGCTGAGCCATATGGGCTTGCGCCTGTATTGGGAATACTGTTGTGTGTATTTGGGCTTTAGAAGCCCAAGAGAATTAATTGGGTTGGATGCTTTTATGGGCTTTGGTAGCCCATATTAATTGGACTGGACAATTTAATAGGCACAAGGCTTATTATTTACCATTTATTTAAGACATAAGGTCTTACTAATTTTATTTTGTATGGCCTATATTAAACAGATGGTTTAAAAATAAAATAGACTTATTTTGGATAGACGGTCTAAAATTATTTTCTTTCTATCAACATATGGTTGAATAAAATAATATGGACTTATTTTAGGCATATGGTCTAAATTATTATTTTTAATTGGGTTTGAGACCTAATAAAAAAACTACAAGTCTAATGTTTTTTTTTTTTTAAAAGAGATGGTCCTTTTAGAAATATGGTCTAAATAAAATTTCTTCTATTGACATATGGTCAAAGAAAATATAATAATGATGGACTCCTTTAAGACATATGGTCTAAAAACTAATTTTATTTTGGGTTTATGACCTGAATAAAATTAAATTGTCTATCTTAGACATACGGTCTAAGTAAGTTTTATTTTATGGTCTTTTGGCCTAAGCAAAATAAAATTAATCGAGACAAAAGTTTAGTATTATTATATTTTTAGAAGAGATGGTCAATAAAAATAAATTTTTAGACACACGGCCTAAATAAGTTTTATTTTTATATCTCATGATCTTAGTAAAATTTTTCCATGTTAGACATATGGTCTAATTAAATTTTATTCCACGGCATACGGCTTAAAATAAAATTATAAAGTATTCCAATATTTTTTTTAAATAGATCCAGATAAAAAAAAATTAGTCACATGGACTAATTCTTTTGACATAAATTTTGTATTTATGTTTCTTCACTAATAAAATACAATCCAAATATTTCTAGACCATTTTCTTTGTGAATTTGGCACGAGAAATATTTACTCAACTATTCAAGCATGAGTAATATACGATTACCTGCTTTAATGTTAATTGGATTAACATTATGAACTAGTTGCTAATTAGTTCAGCATCACATGTTAATTAGTTTAACATTGTTGGGTTGTTCAACTTATAATCCACATGGGATTATAAAATTGTGCTTGACAAATATGTTGTCTGGAGCATGATTAATGCTTAGTTGTGTTATTGGTTAAATTAATTTTCATTATGCATTCAACTTTAGGACGATGACTGGAAACATAGTGAACTTTCGACTCCGGGTTATGCATGTGATTATTAACTTAGTCAATTGAAGCTTAGCATTATACATGTATGTATGTTGAACATTATACCTTATATGTGATCCTTGTGTATTTTATTTTATTTTTTTTAATATATTTACTGCTTCATAAGTTATTGTCGCCTAGCTCAACAAAAGGTTGATACTTAATGACAGTAATTATGAAATCTGGAATTTAGTATTCCAATATGTGCTGGTAGAGCAAAAGTGGTCTTGTGATCATCAATGTAGTCATGAAAGTTGAAGACAGATCAGTACGACAAACCATACAATGCAAAGTACTGTTGTAACAAAAGTGTTGCAATGATGACCAAATGGGTCATTTTCCAATGATGAAATTAGATAGTACGATGTGGTACTTTACTTTGCATGAGCTAGCAAACTTTGTGCTTGCGGCTGTTTTATTTTGTGAGTAACTGAATATAATTCTGAGTGAATTATAGACTCAGTAGCCACACATTATATTGTATGGAGATGTGATACCTTATCAACGTTAAGTATCACATGGAGATTAAACATTTTGACATGTAAGTAGCAACAATAAGGTGTTGCTTAAATACTCATATCAGACAAGTTAGTCTTGTGTAACATATGAGATAAGATCTTACATGATAGGTGTCTTTTCTGACATGTCTTGGTTTTAGTAACCACACATGCTTTCATGACAAATTATAAAATTGATTCTGGTTCAATTTTATATGGCTTTAGTCTCATTACCGAATCATGCTAGATTTGGTCATACGGACCAACTGAGAATGCCAAGGTTAGCAAATAATGTTTGCTTCCTAGCATTATACAAGTAGAATTGCCTGCTTGTGAGTGTTATCTAGTTGATTATCAACCATCCGGTAAAGTGATTGAAGCCAACTCTTCATTATTATTTGTCCACCTGGACATCTGCGGGTGCATTCACGTTTGGACTAGGCAAAAGCATGTAATTCATCATTTTATTCATTATGCCCAATTATATCTATTTAATTTTCTACTTTTGAGGCACTAAGTTGTTTCTAAAGCTATATGAGCTTAATAGAAAATTATCTAGATATGAAGATGCAAGATCTTCACGTTAATTGTGACCGTTTTGTCGATCCAATCAGTTGGGCATGTGATGAAAGGATATAGTGCATTGGTTGACTATTCCTAACAATCTATGACAAAATGTGTTGTAGAGTGACATGATGGAATGCTTCTGTAACGGTTAAGTAAACGAGGGTGCAAACCTTATTGCCACATGGGTAATATTTAATTGGTTGCCGCCTATATACTTAACAATATGCCTATATAGTCAGTTACAACTACTCTGCATGTGTTGTAGACTAGCGTGCTTCCCACCAAGTGTTTTGGTAACCTTGGAAGTTGTGCTATTTATACACATCATTTCTCTCTGGCAAGATGCGCCTTTAGAGGAAGACAAGTGTCTTATGAGATACTTACTAACCTTAAGGGTTATATGTTTATAAGCTAGCAAAATAGTGGGAGCGTAACTGAGTTTAAACCAACAGATGTTACATTCTTTGTGAATGAGTTTCCTACGAAGGGTGAGGTAGGTTAAGGCCTATCTTTATTTGAGAAAGAGGATTAAGACATGCAAGGATTACTTTATTCGAGTGAGAAATTTTTTTTACAGATGATGAATTAGTTTCTCATCAATAAACTTCCTCATCATCAAGTCCGAATAAAAGTAATCTTGTTGTTCCAAGTGGGAGCAATAGAGATAGATCTTGTTCTTAGTGGGAGCGAGATTAAGATTTTAATCCGAGTGGGAGCCATGTTGATCCAAATGGGAACAACATACCTGAATCATAATTTAGTGTGATTCTCATAAAAAATTATCGTTGATGATTTGACATCAAAGATAGTGGATCATTTATGATATTCCTACATGATGAGCCTAGAAGAGGCTTTCTCAAAATCCTTCTATAGAAAAATGGACAAAGGCACTTGAAGAAGAGATGGAGTCAATGAGAGTCAATAAAGTTTAAGGACTGGTTGATCTCATTGAAGGACACAATGCCATTATGAACAAATGTGTTCTCAAAAGCAAGCTTAAGACTGATGGTATAGTTGAGAAATTTAATACTCAACTAATAGGTAAAAGGTATACTACAGAAAGAGCTAGATGAAAGAGATAGATTACAAGAATCAATCTCAATTTCTGTGAGTTTTACCTATGTATGGATGCTTCTAGCTATTATGTCAAACTTAAAGTTTGGATTACGTCAAACAGATGTAATAATTCCTTCCCCAATGAAGATTGAATGAAACAAATTTTGTTTCATTGAAGAGGACCACAAACATATGGTTTGTAGACTTTGAAGTCTATATTGGTCTTCTAATCCTCAAGGCATGTACCAAGTAAGTTTGCAATTTACATATAGTATGTATATGACATACTTATAGCTAGAAATGATATGGAGTTTAATCAATAAGGTAAAGAACCTAGTTGTCATCTCAATCGAGATAGATGATATGGATAAAGATTGCATATAAACTTGACATTAAGATTTCAAGATATTGTTTCAAGATATTATTGTATTTCTCGTAAGAGAATTACAATAATAAAGCTTTGGAATAATACTATATGCATCAAAGTAATCCTATCTAAACTCATATCAATAAAAGTCATACTTTGAGAAATCGTGTGTCCTAAGACTCCTGATGAGAGTGATGAATAGGCCAAGTTCTATAACGGAGCGCAGTGGGAAGTTTGTTGTACGCTGTGGTGTATGATAAACTAGATATTGGTTAAGCAAGTGGCTTAACAGATAGATGTTAATCCGACCTAGGCATAGCACATTACAAGCAGTTAGAAAGGATCATTGAATGTCTAAAGAAGTCCGCTGATGATAATTTTGTCTCCAAGTAAGGAAATGTCCTTCTTGATTGAATGCACAGGACTTGGTCATGGAAAAGATCTAGATGGTAGAAAAATCTACATCTGGATATATATGTTCTTACTGAATGATGACGCCATATCATAAAGTAGTAAGAAGTGATCATGTGTATTCTTGTCTGCGATTGAGGCTAAATGTGTAGCTCTCGCTTCAGTAGTGTAAAAGTCATTTGGTTGAATAAGTTCTTGGATTTGTGAGATGGATAATGCATAGAACACTGATATAGTGTTAGTCAACTATGACAGTGAGGCTGCTATTTCCATTGCCAAGAATGGTTAGTTTCACCAAATAAGTAGACATCCGATACAACTATACAGATGGCATTGTTGTATGCAAGGTTGTGAAGTGAAGTATTTTTCTATAAGAGACAAGTGAGCAGATGCACTGTTTAAGCCTTTACCTTGGGATGTGTTTGTGTAACACACTAGGTATTAAAATTGTGTAGGCTTAAGTACTTCACTTTATGCTTATTATTTTCCCAAAGTTCACAACCTGTGTTTAATGTTCTTGTCATCAAATAAGTTGATTTCCATACATACATATGGATGAATGTTATGTACATTCTTCATTTATTTGCTTAAGAGTATGTTGAGTAGACACGAGGTTAGCCCTCTCACACGGGTAACCGCCTCCTTATCTTAGTGATAAGTGGAGATGAGACAGATTTTAAGGAAAATTATCAGACGGATAATTTGAGAGCTTATGGCTTAAAATCATGATTGTCGATTATATAGTGACAGAAGGTCATTTTAGCGGTAGAATATGTTCACCGAGTCTACGTAGTGGGCCAGATGTGAGTTCAAGTTGATGTGTAGATCGAGGAACTCAAACTTGGACACATATGGTGTCTAAATATCATCTGTACAGCATTCCTTATGGGAAAAACATACGCTCCACGGGAAAGGAGAAAATGCTGTAGCACATGTTTCATACCATGTGTGCATTTTTTGTTGACCAAACGGGTTTACATAAGTTTAATCTCCGCTTACTGTTGTGTGAGACCCAGAGCCTTTATGGTGGCTCTATCGTGTACCCTCAGGACTCCGATCACGTAGTTGAGATTCTGCTTGATGTTTGCTATCTTAGTGTGTTGCCAAAGGACCATGGACACTGATTCGGTCTGGCGGGGCATGTCTAGAAACAAGTCAAGTTGAGTTAAGGGGATCGTGAGAAGAGGAAGATCATTGACCGAAATCACATTAGTTTGTATTCACCGGTGCACCAATTATGACATACGGTTATAACTGTGAATACAATGTATCTTTAAAAGAGAGATCTTCGATAGATTTCTAATGTGATTTATGATCTAGGGTACTTGCATACTTTTTGATCTACTTGCAGGTTTATTCTTGATGAGAGGCTATATATTCCTAACAGGTGTATAGCATTTAGCTCTCACAGTATGCTGGTCGCACGGTTCTACTTCCCTGTATGGATGTTTGCAGTTTCTGATGAGAAATTATTTCTCATGATTGTGTTTATGAGCACTCCCAATATGTGTGAGTGTGAGATGTTGAAAAATAGTGAGTCCACCCATAAGGGACGCTCACTTAAGCCCAATTAGGCCCAACTTGTACATTATATAAGCCACCAGAAGGGGAGGCTGTAATATACATGTTACACGTTATACACATTCGGGCAGAAACACAGATAACCTGCATACTGCATTTTAGGATTTAGACCGTGGAAACTAGGAGGCCGATCCGACACACTCTGACGGTCTCCACCGACCAGTGATTCAAGTCGTGGCTCCCGATCCTGACAACGCTTCCGCTTCACTCTTACAGATAAGGCTATGTATATGTACATTGAATTCCTTCAGCAACCTTATTTCAAATTTTACAATTTTCTTGTACAACCATCCAGAAAAAAACTAGTAGTATTTATTTTAAAGGATCTCCTTCTCATGAGTGGATCCAATTCTTTACGCTAGTGCATTTGATGTTTAGGGTTATAGAAACAGGTTTGGATAATGCAACATTTAAAAATTTCCAAAAGCATTGGAGTGCGGTATAATTAATAAAAATTGTACCAAAAGTAACTATGAATTTCCATATGCCAAAAGCGCCAAAATGGTAGGCCAAGTTGGACATCAGTAAAGGTTGATTATCTAGACACGTAATGAGATAATCACTAATATTATAAGGAGAAAAATAAGATCGGAAATTTAAATAATAAAGTTCAAAGCTTGATGAAAAAAATATAAATTTTTATTAAAGGAAACTGAGATTTTTTTTTTGGTGTCCCATCTGGTATCCGGTGCTTCGCCCCAACTAATCCGGTCGACCCGCGTCGCGCATCTAGATATGGTGGGTGAGTCTCCCAATGGGGATTTTATGCGTACACGAGGACTCGAACCCGAGACCTCATTTAAGCAGAACTAAGTCGCTTACCACTTGGACTAACCCCACATTGGTGGAAACTGAGAGTTAAAAGAGAGAGAAAATACAAGGGAAGACAAGTATTTATATGGATATTCTATCCTAGATCATTGGGCTCTCCTTCCTATGCATCTATTTGATTGATCTAATGGTGCTGGGTAACTTAGGGTGCAAGTACGCGTACTCTCATGGACAATTGTCAGGTGCATCTGTTTGCTCTAATGGTTCTTGCATTGTTCGGCACCCTCTGGGCCTTTGTATTTTGTGATATTGTGAACTCCCCAATTTAACCCATCGATATTCTATTAAATTAGATTTTAAACATGCTTGAACTTGAAGATTGATGAGGTGATTCAGTCTTGGGATTAAGACACGTTTGAAATTTATTTTAATAGAATTAATATATTTTGATAATTTAAACCATTATGTGTTTGAACTCTAGGATTAATGAGGTGATTTGATCCAAGAAAAATATATATTAAGATCTAATATACTAAAATATGTTTTATTTCATTGCTTGGGCTTTCTTATTTATTTCCAACGCGATTGTAATGAGATGATTTAGTTTTGGGTTTAAGGATAAATTTAGAGGCCCAAATTAGTAGAATATGGATTCTCCAGAGTTGAATAGCCCATAAACACATTACTTGCAGACTAATTTTAGCTCTAATTTTTCGTAGAAAACCAGAGTTAAATCATCCTTTAATTGTAAATGTGTTTTTGGTATGATTTGGACATAAAATGGGGACTTAATGTGTAATCAATCAATTAGGAGAAGATTGGGGGGAGTACTAATCAAGAAAAGAGGTGATTCTATGTTGATTGGGGGTTAATTACGTAGTACAATTAAATCAGGGAGGAATTAATGGAAATCGGGGGCAAAAAAGGAAAGAACGGGTGAAATGCGGGGGTGCCGGGCAGCCATGGCGGGATGACCGCCGGGCCTGGCGGTTATGTAGCCCATGACCGCCGGCCATGGCAGCCATCCAGCCCATGACCGCCGGCTCTAGCAGTTTGGTGCCCAGATTGCCCGATTTTCCCCGATTTTCTCCCCTAATTTGATTCTACACGGTTTTGGCCCGGTTTTTTTGGCTAAGATCTTGGTTATTAAGCTGGTCCACGCCCCTATACTCCCTAGAACACTATAAATAGGGCCTCCCATTCACATTTCAAAGGATCAGTCTCTCATTACACACGCACACCCCCATAAGCTTTGTTGCTGGGAGAAACTCTACTTCTGCAAGCCTAGAAATCTTCTTTGTAGGCAGAAACTCTAGTAGATTTTCATGGGTAGCATCAACCAAGAGGCAGCAAGGGTAAACCAAGAGGGAACCAACCATTAAGCTAAGGAGTGGGAAGGAAGTGGTTGCACAATCCAACCCAAACCAAGGAGCTAGAGGAGGGCTACAAGAGGTAACACTAAACCCTTTTGTTTTTATCATTTGCTTGATGATTTGCTATTGTTTTTGATGATATGATTGCTGTGAAGTTGACACAAGAACTACGTGGGCTTTGAACCCGGTCGCCGTGGTACGTGGGTGGTCTCTAGTGATGGAGACTCAAGCCTAATTATTTTATTTTTCCTTTTTGTCCCAATTTTACTTTATTTCTTTTGTGATTTATTTCCACACCTTGCACACACTTATTCATAAGGCATACTTATGTTCTTCAATTGCACAAAGTTTCCTCCCAACAGGGATGGGTGCCTAACACCTTCCCATCCGTGACGAAGCGCCGGGCCCAATATCTTTGGTTCGCTAACCAGTTGCTTAAATGGAGTCATTAGGATTGAAGGAAAGGTTTTTTCCGAATTTTATCCTATAATAAAATTTGGGTGGCGACTCCAAAGATATTGGGTGTTGGTAAAAAGGAAAGTGTAAAGGGAAAGGTGAGAACCTCTAAATGATTTTGGATCAAGTTCTCACAGATATATGGCTCTTAAAGGGCTGTATGCATCTTCTCAAGTTTCATCCCTATGGTTTTTCTAAATAGGAAACTCGCTCTTGATTCATTTCTTTGTATTATGTAGCTGTTCTTGTCTTTTTAGAGAGGGGGGTGGGGGTGGTATCCTTGAGGTTCTTTTTGGCATTTGACTTCCCTCTAGGATTTTTTCTCATAAATTCTTACAGTTGGATTGGTAAGGGAGTGTTGCCAAACCATTGATTCCTCAAGGATCGAGACTCTGCTTGTTTGGTTCAACTCCACCATCTTTTTTGGGTGTGCGTTTGCACTCTTTTATGTTTTCTTCTGGGTGTGCATTCTACTCTCCTTTCATATTCTTTTCTTGGAGGCAAACCCAACTAAGGCAAACAAATTGATCACCTTTAATGGTCCCATCTTGTTGTGCTTTAGGCTCAAGCTTGAGCTCTTTCTCGTTGTTCGTTGTGGTCGACATGATCCTGCTGCTCTGCTCAAACGATGGCATCGCTTATTGTGCCACCTCATGCTGCCTCTGGGTCTCGCCTTCTCCTCTCTAGTGTCTGGGCACCTTGCTCTGGTGATCCTTTTCGATTTTTTTACCATCTATAAAGACCTTTTGGAGGTTTCTTCTGGAATTTGGCACTCTTGTAGCCTTAGTTGCTCCTCAATTAGGGTTATCAATAGGCATCAACATTCTGACTGCTGATGTGCTCCAAATTTACGCACATTTTATGATGGTTTTTAATGGCTTTTACTATCTATTCTTGGTCAATTATGTATATAATTATTATATTATTGTGCTTTTTCATACATAGTGTCAATTTGTAGCCCAATATTGTTGATTATGTATTTTTGCAGGAATAAATTGTTTTTATTTAAATAATAGAAGTTTTTTATCCAAGTTTGGAAACCAGAATAAAAAAAAAGAAACTTTCGGCAGTGAGCATAACCCACTAATTTGTAGATTGAGGGAGATCTAGAAATCTAAATCAAGTGAAACCAGTCGAAGAAGAAGCTAACTTCGAGAGGGATATAAAATTCATAATTTTTGAAGGTGTCTACAAAGAGCAACAATTGTTTAAATCCAGCATAAGATGCAGACTTTTCTACATCGACCCAGGCCCAATGTTTTTATCATAACTCGAGTTAAAGAAATCCAATTGAGGAGAGCATTATATTTTTAGAAAGCTAAGAGAATTATCTAGACTTTTGTAGAATATTCTAAAGTTTAATTCTACCGTCTACTACTGAGTAATTTACGTGCAAATATCTGGCCAGAAAACAAGAAAATTCCAACTTAGAGTGTAGGTAAAGAATTCTATTTCCATTCAAATTAGGAGACTTTAGGACGACCCCTAGCAGCAAAATCAGTATAAATAGACCTCTAGGGTCGACATAATAAGGAGGCCGAGTTTAGAGGGTGAAGCTTTGCCAAATTATTTAGATTTTAGGTCCCACACAATTGTAGGGTTAGGGTTTCTACTCGTTTTGATCCTCTAGGTGGTGTCGAACTCCTCATCCATTTTATAAAATTATTCCCCACAATAGTCCAACTTTTTTCCACCAGGATTTGAAGGTTTAGAGTCACAGAATCATCAGTCCAAGGAGCAGCAAAAATCGACACATGCAAGGAGCAAGTCGACGCTACCAACAAGCAACATAAATTGGCCAACCAACTTTTCTTCCTTCTCTTTTGATCTTTTTTCTTTCTATTAAATTGTTTACTTGATAAATTCTTGTGAAATGATGATTGATTGGGATTTAATGAGGAACTAATTCCTTAATCTAGGATTAGGGATGTAGCCAATTACTTCTATAGTTTTATAATTGATGAATTAAGTTTATTTGTTTATATATGTTGATTGTTTGATCTATATGTGCTTGAATTATATATCTACTTTGGATTTAATTCTTATTGATGGAAACATGTGAGGGCTGAGTTATTAATAAGATGATTTGAACATCCAAATTTGACCCACTAATATTCCTTTAAATTAGATTTTGAGTATGCTTAAACCATGAGATTGTTGAGAAGATTTGGTCTCTCACTAAAGTATATTTGGAATTTATTTTAGTAGAATTTACATATTTTAATTACTTGAACCTTTATGTGTTTCAACCTTAGGATTAATGAGATGATTTAATCCTAAGATAAAAATATATACCAAGGTCTAGTTTATCTAAATATGTCCCATTTTCATTAATTTGGGCTTTCTTATTTATTTGAATTCAATTATATTGAGATGATTTATTTTTTGGTTATAAATGAATTTAGAGGCCTAGGGTAATGGAATATGGATTCTCTAGAGTTGCTTGGCCCATAAACACATTTCTTGCACACTAATCTTAACTCTGATTTTCGTGAAAAATCAGAATTAAATCATCCTTTGATGGTAAATGTGTTTTTGGTATGATTTTGCATAAAATGAGAGGTTTAATGTGTATAAATCAGATATGGAAGGATTACGAGGATTGTTAATCAAGAAAAAAGGGTATTCTGGGCTGATTAGGGGTTAATTACACAGTTAAATCAAGTCAGGGCAGAATTTGGGGGATTGGAGCCCAAAAAAGGGAAGAACACATGAAATCCGGAGTGGCCGGGCGGTCATCTCGGGTGGACCGCCATGTCTGGACGGTCATGCGTGGATGACCACCGAGCATGGTTGCCATCCAGAGGACGGCCACCGGCCATGGCAGTCAAGTGTCCCAAAAATACGATTTTTCCCCATTTTTGCTTCAAATTTGATTCTACACAATTTTGGCCCAGATTTCTGGCCATAATCTTGATCATTAAGGGGTGCACGACCCCTGCACTCCCTAGAACTCTATAAATAGGACCTCCCATTCACATCCAATGGACAATCTCTTTCACACATACCCCCTATAAGCTTTAGAGCTTGGAGAAACTCTGCTTCTCCAAGCCTAAAAATAGTTTTGTAGGTAGAAACTCTGGAGGAATTTCGTGAGAAACAATAACAAGAAGACAACAAGAGTAGATCAAGAACATATCAAAGATTGAGCTAAGAAGTAGGAAGAAATTGGGTAGAGAGGACAACCCAAATCAAAGAGCTAGAGGAGGGCTACAAGAGGTAATCCTAGATCTCTTTTTATGTACTGTTTGTTGATGATTTGATGATGATGATGTTGCTATTGATGATGTAAGTGTTGTGGTGATGTCATGATGAGAGCTACTGGGCTTTGAACCCGGTCGCCAGGGTATGTCGGTGCTTTCTATTGGTGGAGACTCTAGCCCAATTGTTTTTATTTTCTTTTTTGCTTCAGTTTAATTTTATTTGTTTTATGTGACTTGTTTCCACACAATACACACTTTCACAAGGCATATAATTATTATTCAATTGCACAAAGCTTCGCCCCAACACGGGCGGGTGCCTAACACCTTCCCACCCGTGACGAACCCCCGGGTTCAGCATCTTTGGTTCGCTAGCCGGTTGCCGTGAATGGAGTCATTGTTGCTTAGGATTGGGTTTTTCCAAATTTTGCCGTATAATAAAATTCAGGTGGCGACTCCAAAGGTGTTGGATGACGTTAAAGAAGAAGGTGTAAAGGAATAGGTAAGGAGGCCCAATTAATCTTGCGTCGGGTCTTCACAGATGATACCTAGAAGAATATAGATTGATTGATGTTAAACATGCGGGAGTTGATAGTTTCTTAGGGCTTTATTGATTGTTTGTGCGTAATGAATTTAGTTTGGATGTTAGGCTATGCGAGAGCTAGGTAGTAATCTTTGCTGAATAATTAATTCAATATGCGAGAGCTGAGGCTTAAAACATTAGAAACAATTGCCCACAATCACACATCAATACCAATAACTTGACAATTTAATTATAAACCTAGATAGTAATTGTGTTAACCCTAAGTTCCTAAATTGCTTTAGATACTAATAGAACTCTACATTAGAATAAGTTTACAATTTTGTTTCTTCTTATTTTCTCAAGTCGACATTGCCCAATCTCTTTGTTCAATTGACTTCCTTTGATAATCATAAGTTGTGATCAAAATAGTATTAAGCTCTTTGTATCTTGGGATTGACCATGATTATATTACTACAACAAGACACTATACGATTGCAAACTAAATCTTTATGTTTATTTGTAGTTTATTTGTGCCTTCTGTTGTGAGACTGTCAAGTATATATTTGAAAAGTTACAACAAGTAGTTGGCATTCATGGATAAAAAGAAAGACTAAATTAGGCAACAAACGGATTAGTAATGCCAACATGATTGTAAAGAAATAAAACTGTTTAGAAATTAACATAAACAAAAAGGACATATTTGGGCCATAAGCCACTGGAGAGTGATGGAGTATTAAACCAATGAGAGTCCGAAAAACATCTGGCTGAATCTGCTCATCATCTCCTTTTATTTTTTTTTCTGCTTCTCTTTCACGGGTTACTCTCTCTTTCATATTCATCTCACACATTGAGAGTTGAGACAGTGATGGTGATGCACGACTCCGTGGATCTCCTAAGTCTTGCTTGAATTTCGTCGATTTAGCTCGGATCTAACCGAGTATTGGTCTGATTATTAGGATTTAATCGAATATCGGTAAATCTAGCCCATATCTATCTGAATCGGGCTTGGATATAATCATATCTAGGTAGATGTAGCCTGGATCTAACGGAATCGGGCTTGGATCTAGTCCAGTTCTAACCAGATAAGAGGCAGATCTGGCTACTCCTCTACTCCGGCACTAGAGTGTATAAGGCGTGATGGTTTGTAGCCAGATTCAGCATTGTTTCACTCTCAGATGAATACTTGGTTGCTAAAGGCTAGATCTAGATTTGATTTGTTGCTTTAAAATATTACATTATGATTCCGTAATTTATAGTTTTATTTAATGTATGAGGAAATCTAATTATATGCTTATTTGCTTAAAAATACAAAGACTTGTGCAAAATAGAAAAATTTCAAACTAATTTTTATGGCTTGTTAAATTTAATAGGTAACCCGCGGGTCAACCCGAACCCGACACGATAATAAACGGGTTGGACACGACATGAATATTAAATGGGTTGGGTCGGATCGGGTCGGATTGAAGAATCGAAACCCGTTTACCTATTGAACCCAACACGACAACATAAATTGCCAGGTCTAGCTAGGTAGTGTAGGAAGCTCGTACCCACTCTCGTGAACAATTGCCAAGTCATGTGTCTCCAATTTTCTATTCTCTTCTAAATAATAGAATGTGTTTTATCATTTTCTCCAAAGGCTTCCTAGCCCCTTCCTTCTATTTTTTGGTAGAAACGAGTATTTATTAGCAGAAAAAAAGGGGGAGCAGAGCGTAAGTCATCAGGAAGATGACTAACACCTGCATATAGTCAAGGCAAGGCCAACATCTAGTATGTCAAAATAAACAACATGGGCCTGTAAAAATCAAACAAAATCTAGCTTACACCGCATTCCATTCCACTGTTTGATGCTATCCGAACAAACCAGCACATCATGCAAGTTGTACAGGAACCTTGGATGCTTAGACTTGACCCACGAAATCACCTTTAGCAAAATACGGTCAAAAAAGGAACTCCAATCCACCTCCTGAGCCTGGAAAACTACCCTGTTGCGTGCAAGCCAAATATTCCAAACAGTGGCAAAAAACACCATTATCCAAGAAGATTGTCCCTTAGCAGAACAACCCAAACCATACCACAGTGCAAGCAAATCTAAGCGTGGCAGGCATACACCAGCTCTGTCCCCACCATTCATAAATTTTAGACCACAACAACCAAGAAGATCTACAATGAAGAAAAAGATGATCTCTATACTCCACCAACTCGTTACACAGAGGACACAATGCAAGATCAAGACTGATTATGTTATGGGCAAGAAGACAACATCTAGCTGCAAGGCCATGATGAAAGGCCATCCACACAAAACTCTCTACTTTAGGAGGAGAGAAATTAAACCACACTGAAGGCTTTAAGGAAGCATCCAATGTGACTGGAAAAAATAATCTATATCCCTCCTTAGCCGAGAAAATCCCTTTAGGATTTCCTGCCCAAAGCCACCTGTCAACGAGATTGTCACTAAGAAGAACACAATCAACATGGAGCTTAATTTCCTCAACCTCTGTAGCTTCCCACTCGTACAAGGACCGTCTCCAACGAGTTTCCCATACCTGGCCAGCACCCCTAGGCTCGCATGCATCCTTAACACAAATATTAGGCTTCAAAGACAATGAGAAGAGTCTTGGATATTTGTCTTTTAAAACCCCACACCCTAGCCACTTGTCATGCCAAAAACTACTCCTTTCCCCATTGCCCACGCGGAGAACAGAAAGCTGATTCAAGCAAAAACCATCCCTACCCTGTATATTTCCGGAACAAGCAATGTGTTTCCATAGAGAGGAAGAGCAATTCAAATTTAAAACTGGCCAAGAAGATTATGAAGGTCGCGAATAACAATCTCTAACAATACTATACCAAGGATGAAAGAATCACCATTGTGCAAGTTACAATACCTTCACAACCACTTGAATAACAAGCATCTGTTCTTAATCTGGATAGATTCAATTCCTAAACCCCCACGGTCTCTAGGCTTAGCAATTCTCTCCCAAGCAACTAAACACATTTTCTTCCTATCACCCCACCACTCCACAAAAAATTCCTTTGAAGCTGCACAATCCTCCTAGCCACTACTATCGGAATTTTAAACAAGGAGAGAAAATAAATTGGAAGATTACTTAGTACACACTACTAATTTCTGGCCTGTTTCTTAGGGTAATTGTTTACGGATGCACACGGTAAGAAAGCTGTAAGGAATTGCTTACGGATTAGTAACGGTTTACTTACGGGAAGGGTGTAATTCCATTTTTCATTACAATCGGCTTAGTAGTTACGGATTGCTTACGGAATCATCCGTAAGAAACATTTCCTAACGGTTCACTTACCACCTAGCCGTAAGCAAAGTGTTAAAGATAATACTTTCAAATTTCCTTACCGTTTCACCGTAAGCAAATTGTAATGTATGTTTTTTTTAAGAAAAAATAAATATTATATGAACAGTACTTTTGTGCTTTGTCTAAAAATTTTACTCCCGTGCACAGGCATTTTTTTTCCTCCCTCTAAAAAATTCATTCCCTCCCAATTACACCAAAATCTCCCAATTTCATCAAACCCTATACCTCAAAATTTTTTCCCGAGCTCGTTTTCCCTCTTCCAGAATTTCACTCCCTCCCTCTTCCAAAATTTCTCTCCTTCTCTCCCTCCCTCTTCCAGTATCTACTGAAGCTCTGGGTTCCCTACAGTGTTTGCTGACAGAGAGTTAGGCGAAATAAGCCTTCGCCGCCTGCTGCTGCCGTCTTCTCCATCGGTGAAACGAGCCTTCACCGCCGCTGCTGCCGTTTTCTCCATCGGTGAAACGAGCCTTGGCCACCTGCAGCGAAACGAACGTCGCCGTCCGCTCGTCATCTTTGGCAGATCGTCTCAAAAATAGAGAGGCTTACAATTTGTTGCTTTTGGTGCATTTTACTGAGGCAACAACGTCAGAAGAAGATCAATTACGTCTATCAGCTTAATATCGCACCCAAGGTAATTAAGAAGACCCACCTCTGTATTGATTGTGTTTTCCTCTGTGTGGGATTACTGATTAGTTATGTGTGGTTTTGGGTGGGTTCTTATAAAACTGGGTGCTTTTGATTTTGCAAAAAATTGGAGTTGATGAGGTGATTTACATTGTTGATCTCAAGAAAGGGGAGCTTACCAAAGGTTTAGGTTCTTGAACTCTCTGCACTTTGATTGATTGTGAGTTTTGGTTTCTTTGATTTGATTTGCTTTTTCACGTTGAGAGTTTGAGTAGGCAGACACACGATTACTGGAGGTATTCCGTGTCCTTTAACTTTTGTTAATCTTATCATTGTTGTCCTCATGCTAAAGTAGTTTCTATCATTTCTGTACTGAGGCCATTGACAAAATGAACTTGTACACAAATTATATGGGAATTAATTGCTTTAAACTTTAGTCTATAAGATGATGTTGAACCTGGAACCTCACTAAATGGCATGTTGTCTCTGTTATTTAAATATATTTGGTAAACATTCATCATATCAATTAATACTATATCTTTAGTTGCTATTATGGGCACTTTTACCAATATTGTATAGTTATGTTGATAAAGAAGAGGTGAAAGCTAATTAACCTGAATCAATTCTTTCTTTGAATACTGGTCTCGCAGGGCTGGATCAACCATGTCAACTACCTTTTCTTTGTTTGTTAGCCTTGGAAGAGCCTGTGTAATTATTCCAGTTTTAAATACATTTTAGCAGCAACAAAAAAATTTAAGCATTGTAGTTTCACTGTCTATGTTGCATAATCCTCTGCAGATGATAGGAAGTGAAAATGGGTTCTGTAATATGACATTCTAAGGCAGATTTCATAGCATTAATGGTCCTGCCAGTTCATGTTAGATTAATATCAAATAGAAAGTATAAAACTCGTAGATTGACAAACATATAATTTATGGTTTCTTATAACTTGATTTTCCAGGAAGTGTTTATCATGAACATATATTTTGCAACTTGCATGTTCAAAGCGAGCATTCAGTAGTTGTATTTAAAAATTAGGTATCCCCACCTTTGTAATTCCTTGTTATTTTATTTTTCCAGAAAGAACAACCTTGCTATATATTAACGTTGGAGATTGTGGTGTTCATGGGGATACCTGGGTGCCTCTCTTCTTTAATAAGGACTCTGGTTTTAGTACGTTTGGTTGGTGGATTCGCTTCTGTAGGTGTATCATCAGACGAGGTAGGTTGTCCTTTAACAATCATTCTGATGCTTACCGTCCTCATCTAGAGCATTTAATGACTGATCATGAGGCTTTTGGGATAGCCATGGGTTTAAAAAATCAGACAGTTGAAGATAATGACATAGAAGAAGCTGTAGGTTGTGACCATGTCTCTACTCAAGGAGAAGTCGATGCAGTATCTGTTCAAAGAAGCGCACGAAATGAGCAAAGAAATAATGATGGAAAGGAGTATGTCAATATCGATAAAGAAAAAACAACGTACATAATTATTATCACAAAATAGGAATTTGTTAAGTATTTTGCATGTATTAATTATTAATTAGTAGTTGAGCCATTTCTCTGCTATGATTTAACATTTTTAGCATGTTAAAGCATTCTGGAAGTTGCATGCAGGATAGTGGAATGACAAGCTATGCAGTTAAGTATTTTTTGCAATGATTTGATAGAGGAAGTTGCATGATAATTAGGAGAATGGTTTTGTACGTCTTGAAGTTGCATTCACATCCTAGTTATCAGTATTTTTTTGCAAGCTGACTTGATGCAGTTAAGCGGCACTAGGTTAATAAAATTTAATGGAATTAACATGGTATTAAAGAGACTAATTCATCATAGGCTGCTAATCCAGTTTCAGCTGCCATCTTACCGAAGGTTAATACCATCAAGTTGTTATGGTGCTATGTTGCTGCTGACAATGATCAAATTAGTACTTGTATTTTGTGCATTTAAAAAATTTGCGTTCAAGTTCTTTACTTCCTTGTACTTGTATGAGATGTTCAAAGTGGATGTCTTTGGTCTGTGCTTATTTTAGTTTATCTAGTTTCTTCTTAAACTAGCGTGTTTGCTTCTATTTTAATAGAGAATGCATCCTTTTGGGTCTTGGGCAATTAAAATATGTCAACAACTTATGGGAGACATATATATGCCATCTACATGTATTAAATTACAATAAGGTTGATTCTAGATCTGTCATGGAGTACCAAACGCCACTGTCCACTAGTTAAAATCCATGTACAGACTCGTTCATAATTCATAGATTTATAACTCTTACACATTACTAAAATTTGCAGGTTTGTTAATTCTTAGCATAATCGTAGGATAACTAAGGATATAAAGAACTTTTCCAAGGAAGCATGGCTGAAATGGGAAGAAGTGGATAAGGATGTTCGTAATGCACTTTGGAAGAAATTAGGTTGGTTTCAGTTAGTCATCTTTAAATGCAAATTTTGGTTAGTACATGTCTTAAACTAACTTATGCTTATGCAAATTGCAGGGTAGATATTGTTAGGAGGCTTCAATCACCACTGAAGAGGTTCGTTCTTTCTACACAAGTACAATCGCTGCAAAATTGAAGAGCAACTTATATCATGCAAGGGGAAAGGCAGAAAAGAAAGAACCACATGACATTAAGGAGCATGGTCCTGCTTGGATTCCTAAAGCTGCATGGGTTCAACTTTGTGACCATTGGGGTACTGAAGAATGGAAAAAGAAATCAGCCACCAACAGTGCAAACCGTCTTTCCCATAAAAATGGAACATTAGCCAGACATTCAGCAGGCTCTAACTCATTTAAGACCTTGAAGCACAAGTTGGTAAGCTAAAGAATATATCTTCCACATTGTTAATATTTCTATGTTTATATATATTTAATTTTTCCCTTTCAGGAGCGAGACAAAGGCAAGGAGATCACACAAATTGAGTTGTTTGATGAAACCCATAAAAGGAAGAGTGATGGGGAATATCTGGATCCTAAGATTAAAACAATCAAAGTAAGTAATCTGTTGCACTCTCTTAGATGTTTGTAATCGGTAAAGATCTGGTCTTATTGGGTGGGTTGTCTGTGTCCTTTCTGTTCTTCTTTGTTGATTTGGCTGCCTTTTTTTCATGTTTTACATGCCATTTTCATACAATTTTTTTACTTGTAATGTAACAGAAACAAATTATTGAATGTCAGATGGGTGTTTGTGACTAGTGGTCACACACATTACACCATAAAACTTATTGCAGTAGAAATGAGTACTTACAGCAGGGAGTTTATTCTCTGGCTGTTAAATGGCTATGAATCATGTGATGTTTTTTACATGGTTGTTAAATGCTATGAATTACAATTAGTGAATGCACAGAATGTGTATTTTTTTTTACAGAATTACTGAATGCTCTCATGCACGGAATGTGTTTACATTTGAATTATACTCTAGCATAAAAAGAAATGCGAATCATATATTTGTTCTACGTGGCTGTTAAATGCTTTGCTTTTCTCTGTGCTTTGTTGTAGGATAAATATATTGAAGGGATGAAATCCAAGTATGGGGAGGATTTAGCAAATGCCCCCTCTATTGATCGCTCATTATGGTTGGATTCTGTTAGAGATATCAAAAAGGGTAGAGTGTTTGGGTCTGGGGAGCCAAGTAGGAAGTTTACAGAATCAACATATTCTATTGGTTCTGTAACTTCACAAAAGGGCGTTGGAGATGAGCCGTTTGAAGTTATTGTTCAACGGGAGAATAATGCAGTCAAGGAACAACTAGTGGATATTGTCAAGGAGCAGATAGTGGACACGGTAAAAGACACTGTCAAGTGTCAAATTTCAGACACAATAAGGTCTGAAATGAGCGAACACTTTGGGCAGATGATGCAGATGTTTTTAGCTCAAATGAACCCGCAGTTTTGGGCCCCTGAATATGTAACACGACCAGTGGTGATGCCTTGTGGAACTCGCCCTCTTGAGCAGCAGCAGTGGACAAACCTTCAATTTGGTCACTTGTCTTTTACTGGGCAGCAACAAATGATGCCTACTGTAGGTGCTTCTTCATCACAGCCATGGCAACAAGTAGTTTCAAGCTCAATGCCGACTTTTCCGAGTGTCTCTACAGCTGCTCCTCCAATTGATCTACCAACATATGTCAATTTTCCCAACTCGATCCCAATGCCAAGTGGTCCTCCACCTCATCCTACTTCGAAGAACAATTCTGCAGGTTCTCACCAATCAACACATTGATTTATTAACTTGTATTATTATGTTGTCTTTGTGGCTTAACGTTTTATTTCATTAAGGCAAGGAACTTGGTGCCTGCATGTATTTGTGTTGAGAATTTCAAATTATTTAGAACAATGTCAGATTGTATGTTGATTTGATTAATTAAGGTTTTGAATGTTTGCATTTATTCTATTCTTAGTTTCTGGGTTCAATATTCAACTTTCTAGTGTTTCTGGGTTCAATATTTATGTTTTGGTGTTTCTGGGTTTTGGGTTTGGTTTCATGCGTTTATTTTTTTAAAATTTATTTATTTTTACTTACCGGATGCTTACGGATTTGTTACCACAAATGATTGTAAGTAGAGTTTCTTTCTTACCAATTACTTACCGTTTCCTTACGGAAATATGTATCCACGAATGGGGCCCACTGATTGTTTTGTTATGGAACACTTACCATTTCCTTACGGGTAAATGCCGTTAGGAATGCGTTCTAACCGTGTACTTACAGAATCCTTACGGATGGGAATTTACTTATGAACTGTTTGCTTACGGATGGTACCCGTAAGGAAACGGAAAGCAAACAGTAAGAAACGTTTTTCCCGTAAGGAGTTCGTAACCAATAGGTAAGAAAACATGTTTTTCTTACCAATTGCTTACGGGAGGCTGCCCAAAGAAACAGGCCAGAAATTGGTAGTGACAGCCCGAATGAAAGTAATCCTCCCTCCTAAGGACAAGAATTTCCCTTTCCAAGTGGCCAACCTACTCCGAATCCTCTCAATAACGGGCTCCCACGCGCGAGCCTTGCACATATTAGAACCGAGAGGCAGCCCCAAATATTTGAGAGGAAGACTTTCAGCTTTAGTGTGCAATATTCCAGCTACCTCAGAAACTCTTTGATCCGAAATATTAACGCCAACAACACTGGACTTGTGGAAGTTGATGCTCAAACCTGAAAGGGTCTCAAAACACCTTAAACAGCGCTTCAAATTTTGTATGGAGTCAATGTCATCCGGAGCAAAAAAGATTGTATCATCGGCAAACTGGAGAACCGAAAAAGCTGTCCGATTGACAACCATCTCCTTGACTAACATTTTATCAATCGTCTGCTTTACCAAAATCGAGAGCCCCTCTGCTGCAATATTAAAAAGGAAGGGAGATAATGGATCCCCTTGCTTTAGGCCTCGAAAGGTAGTAAACTCATCCGTCGGGGAACCATTAACAAGAACAGCTTCGGAAAGCCACACAATTCCACATCCAATTTCTCCACCTTTCTCCAAAACCCATAGACTCCATCATCTCCAAAAGAAAGTCCCAAGACAGTGAATCATAAGCTTTCTTGAAATCGATCTTCCAGATGAAAGCTTTACATCCTGACTTCTTAACTCGGTTGACGACTTCGGTAGCAGACAAAAAACAATCTAAAATTAATCTGCCCTCCATAAAGCCAAACTGGTGCGGGCTAATGACTGAAGGCAGTACTGTCTTAACTCGTCTTGCAAGGACTTTGGCCACTATTTTGTAAATGCCGTGAACAAGGCTGATGGGCCTAAAATCCCCAAAATCGCAGGCCTCAGCTTTCTTGGGAATTAAAGTAAAAAAGGCACTGTTAATTCCTTTGGGCAATGCTCCATTCTTATAGAACTCTTTCAGTAAAACCATTAAATCTTCACGAATAAAATCCCAGGCCAACTTATAAAAGGTGAAATTGAAACTATCGGGCCCAGGAGCCTTATCGTTATCACACTCCCAAATTGCTTCCTTCACTTCCTCAACCGAAAACGGCTTTTCTAAAACAATAACCTGTTCCCTCGAGATTTTTTTAGTAGAGATATTACCCCATTTGGCCCGGGCAGTAGGAGGGGGTTCAAAGAGATTAGAAAAGTATTCGGTGGTAGCTTTTTTATTCCCAACTGGATCCTCAACAGGTAGCCCATCAACCAAGATTTGCTGAATACGATTTCTCCTTCCACGATTACACGCTACAGTATGGAAAAATTTGGTATTTTCGTCCCCTAACTTTAGCCAAGTAAGACGGGATTTTTGCCTCTAAAGGCACTCTCTCTGCTTCCTCCTGATTCCTAACTCAGTTTTCAACTCAACCACTGACTCTCTCTCTCTCTCATTCAGGCTCCTAATCTCTGTAGTCATGTCGAGATTGTCTAATTTCAACTGAATAGCTTTCTCCTCACGATCAATATTCCCAAAGGTCCTCGAATTCCACTCTCTAAGAGATTGAAAGACAAACCCCAACCTTTTAATTAGCTTAAACTTACCCGAGAACTTCTCGCATGCCTCTTTCCAAAAGCCTTTGAGAGACTCCTCAAAGTAGGGATGAGAAGTCCAACAATTAAGAAAACGGAAAGGTTTAGCACCCCAATTGATAGCATCCTGGGCTAAGAACAAGGGGCAATGATCTAAAACTCCTTTACTCCCTACCCGAAGACTAATACTAGGAAAAAGCTCAAAGCATTCTGGATCCATAAAAGCTCGATCAATCCTGCTCACAGACCTACTATTTCCCCATGTGAACTTACGACTCTGTAACTCAACCTCACACAAAGACAGGGACGAAATGAGCTCTACAAAGGCTGCCACACCCCGTCTGCAAATACACCCACTAGAGCGATCCTCCGATCTGAGCACTTCATTAAAATCCCCGACCATAATTCTAGGGAAAGAAAAACCACCGAGCACCACCCTCAACTCCTCCCATACAACAGCTCTGTCATCTACGGCAGCAGGCCCATAGACTCCGTACAGAAGGATGCGTGTACCCCCACTATTCTCACCTTCTACTACAATCCAACTATTTCCTTGCTACTTGCTGATGCACCTAAAATAGGACTCATCCCAAACTAAAGACAGCCCCCTTGAATTTCCAACGGCTTGGACTTCAACCACACCATAAGCACCTCGCCCCCAAACAAAAGCATATTCTGGGTAGGACCAGCCATTGCACTTCGTTTCACAAAGAAATAAAAAGTTTGCAGCCAACTTTGCAACCAACTCCCTAATCTGGGTGCGTTTACGGGATGCACCGAAACCCCTCACATTCCAAGACACAATACTGATCATAAACAACAAAGGCTCCCAGCAAGACCCAATTCACCGAAGAGGTCAGCACTCAGCACGAGCATTGACCCAATCAAAGCCTTCCATATTGACCAAATCTGCAATCACCTCGCTGACACCATCACCTTCCCTCCCCATGTCCAGACCCACTAGCCTTCCCACCTCTAGCGTCTTATCCACCTCCTGTGAATTAAAGGACACCAAGGTTAAGTCTTTGCTACTGTCCTGAACTCTCGCATTACCGCATACAATATCTCCATCTTGAGTGGAGCTATCACCAGTTCGAAGCGATTTAAGACTACCCGTTTTCGAGAGTTTCTTGTATTGCTTCAGCCTAAACTTTCTCCCCAAGTTCGCCCTCTCAACTATCTGTGACATCCTCTTTTCCAGAGAACGCAGAGAATTAACTACCACTGGTTCAAGAGACTCTAGCACCCGCGAAATATCAGCCGCAGAAACAACGCTTTGAGCTTTCACCACGCTAGACTCAAACCCACCACGAGTAAAAGAATTGCCAGCACCAGCAGAAACAAGATCGTAAGACTTCGTACCTGGATGAATAGAAGCTGCCTGGAGCCCAGCATGTTCCCTGTTGGAGCCTGGTCTATGATGACCCAAGTTGGCAAGAGGCATCCTGTAACGTCCCGGTTTGTCGACTGTCACTACAGACCAACACGGGACCTTTTCAACATGCTTTGTCCTCACTCGCACGTTTCCGGGGAAAACTTCCCAGGAGGTCACCCATCCTAGAATTTCTCCAAGTCAAGATCGTTTAACTTTAGAGTTCTGCTGGAATGAGCGCCGAAAAGGTAGGTGCACCTTGTTGATATAGTTAGTACCCATCAAACCGTTTAAGCTATTCTCGATTGTGCAGTCCCATACCTGTACAACCTCGAAATCACTTCATTTGAGCTATTCTTAATTATACAGTCCCATACCCGTATAATTATGAAATCGTCCCAACTGTGCAGCCCCATCCCTACACAGTCTCAGGATCTCTCCTATTCCGGTGTGGATTCGGTTCATTCCTGTGCCCCTCCTTCTAGAAGCCTGCCAGAAGCCGCTCCTTGTCCATGCTCATCCCGGCACCGGCGTACACTTCCCGCCCTCATAGACCCCGGGTGTCACACAATCTCTTAGCTGTCAAAGAATGCGAAGGAAAAACAGGAGGCTTACCATGAGATGCCCGCCCATTAAATTTCACCCTACCCTCCTGCTCCCTACCAGTTGATCCTTGCACCTCCAAAGGATGATAACTCCTCTTCCTATTCTTCAGGTTCTTATTGTATCTCTTATCCCAAAAGGATCACATGACTCCTGGGGTTTTCCACCCACCTCCTCTGAATTTCCAACCTCCTGGCCGAAGCCCATCTTAGGCGAACAACGACTGCCAGTACCCTCTTCAAAATAAAGATTTTTACTGGGAAGAGAGCCACCAACACCATCCTCTGGAGCACTCACCTGCGCTTCCATCACGGAAATATCAAAAATTCTAGTACCAATTTTAGCCTTAAAGGTCTTCGCAATAAGCTCCTTATAGGTTGTAAGGATCTAGACTCTTGCAACATATAACTTCAAACTGCTCAGCACTCCATTACAAGATTTCACAAACCACCCAAATCTAACAACAATGTTGCTGAAAAATTCTTTGCACCACGCTTGAAGGGGAGTCCCGATAATGTTTAATCAGCACAATCTGTGGATAGCATGATCTCCCTTCTCCCATTCTTTGAAGAGAACAAAAAAACCAATATCATCAGAATTTATAGACTCAACGCATTCTCTCATCCCCTTCCTCGTCTGAAAAGACACAAGGACATAGCTACCTCCCAAACTCTTTGCTCCAATGCAGGACTTAGACATAGCTTTAAGTAATCCAAACACAATGTTGAGTTCATACCCATCTTTAAGGACCCAAAAAGCACAGGCACCCAAATATTCTAAACACTCAGATGAAGGCGCAAATTCAAAATTGCAGCCTTGTTACCCTGCCCGGAATTAGCAAATTGAATTACCATAATCACCGGTACCGATGCCGGTTTGGGGCCGAGAGTCTCGCCTTCTACAGCTTGAGAGAAATTTACGCCCTTCTTCACCAATCCTACGACACCTGCACTACCAGAAGAACTCCCACCAAACCCTGCTCTTGTTTTATCCTCCACTCTATTTCTAGCTAGGCTTGCTTTGAAGAACCCCACCTGTGATCTCATGCCATTAATCTTTTCAATAAGCTTAAAGGCTCGACCGTTGCTCGCAAACTCCAGGAACCCATACCGCATCCCGCCCCTAGATACCCTCCCCGGAATAAAAACATCAACAATTCCACCGAAGTATGATGCGTGTGCTGTCGCAACTGGATCCTGCAAGTGCACAGGGTTGTTTTAGTACTTTTATCAAGGTCGTATCCACAGGGACTGGGTTGAATCCATTTTCCTTAAATTTCGGACAACTAGAATTGAAAATAATTAAACAGGGATGGATTTGGGTGAATAATAATTAAGAAGCAAAATAAGCAGTAAAATAAATGTAACAACAATTTAAACGAGGAAGAGATCAGGAATGGTGAATTCTTAGGCGTCCGGGGGTTCACATGCTCTGTCTTATGCGTGTAAATTGCTCGACAGCCTCATCACAGGCTGAGCCTGTGGGTGAGGCTGTGACTAATGAGATGTCTTGACGGGGCTCCCAACCTAAGGTACTATCAACGACTTTTGATCTTATTGATAGTTCCCAAAGCTTCCATCTACCCCCTGTCACTAGAGTAAACGTTCACTCAATGATGAAGTTTAATGTTGGTGCTAATACCCACAGTCTCTCCCTATCTTCTTTCGAATGTCTAAGGAGTGAAGGCTGACTATTGTAGGTCTAGCACTCTTGGCTTCTCCTTTCGGTCCTTCACCAGGCTGCTACTAAACTAAGAATATGCCACCCAATAATCAATCAGGAATCAAATTAGGAGTTGGGTTATCTCTTGACTATGTTGTCACGGAATGGCACAGCCTGATGCTGTTGACAGCAAGGGAGTCAATTATAAGATTGGTTCTTACAGGCGCTCTCAACCTATACTGCACCCATTTGCTTTCGCTCACAGCTGCCTCCCATGATTCTCATCTTCCATGTGCTCTCGCATTGGTCAAACTCAGGGGATTAAGATTGGTGTTGAGGCTAATTCCTCAATTAGTTTCTAACCCCGTCACAAGCTAGAAGACTAAGTGTTTGTTGTTGTTGTTCTAGTGGCTATGGTTTCTCCTTTTGGTCCTTCACCTAGCTGTTTGTATTCATGCATGGTTTGATCAGAACTCAGACATGTAGCAAACTCACAACAACTAAAATAAGAAATATGAATAAGAACATAATATGAGCAATTTATTACATAAGAACCCGAGACATGTTTACCACCCTTCAACCTAAGAAGGGGTTGTTTAGTTCATACTCAGAATTACAAAACAGATGGGTGTATGCGATGGCATAATTTCTGGAACAATTTGGAGGCTAGGGGCGACATGATTTCTGCCCAGAAAAGGGTGCAAAATCGTGTTTCCCCTTGAACCAGTGGTGTTTCTTGGTTCTACCCCTGTTCCAGAACTTCTGCAAGTTCTTTGTATTTTCTAGGTTGATCTTTGGATTCCTCGATGCCAGGATGCCTTTCTCCTCGTCTCTTCACACTTTTTGTAGATGCAGCTCCCTTCTCCTCCTCATCCCCACTTGCTGGAGAGCATGGGTGTTTGGGCAAGTTGGCTCCTCTACCCTCCAGCGTGTGTGTCAGGATAGGCATGATGGGCACCAAGTTGAATGGTGGATTGTGAGTTCCAAGGCACCCTTTGTAGAGGATAATTGTTCTTTAAGGTAGATTCCCTCTGAGTGGCATGTGCCTATTCCTTTTTCCCTGGAAAGTGTTCTGGGAACGTCAGGAGAATGCTTGTTTATGTTTGTGGAGCATATGGTGCAAGTAGCGCAATTTTATATTATTCCTGAAATTTTTGGGTTTTGCAGGACGCACAGCTTGAGGCTGTCGTCACACACGCTGAGGCTGTGCAAGGTTTAATTGCAGTCCTCTTTCGACTTCTTCTTTGGTTGGTTTCTGCCTCTACTGTTGATAATGAGGTGTCATGAAGACTTCCTGGAAACGATCGGGGACAATGAGCCTTAGTGGAATTCTTGCGATTTGTAGGTAGAATTAGGCTTTTAATTGGGTTCATAATGAACAACAGCCTCAGGAACAGCTTCAAGGGTTCTGCAACAGGCTCATACTGTGGCAGAGGCTGTTTCTTCAAATTCTTCAATGAAATCTTCCCAAATTGGTTGAAGTGCACCTGAAATCACTAATTATGCAGTAAATGGTAGGAATACAGGAAATACGACAGAATTATGCATAGGAGGCATATAATCATGAAAGAATGAGCACATATCATGCCTAAAATCATGCCTAAAACTAAGCATATTTCGTGTGCATCAAAATACCCCAAACTGAAGATTTTGCTTGTCCTCAAGCAAACAGAAGAATAAAAGGAGGCATGATTTAAAGGAGAGAGAAGGCTAATCTCAATGCATCGACTTTTCATTATACTTCTCCCTTGTGATGTCTCAATTTAAGCATTCTTAAACTTTCCTCCAAAACTGCATCAATCTCATTCAAGTTGCTTGTCAGTAGATTTTTGTCATAAAAATTCGCAGGAATAATCCTTCAACTAACCTCCAATGAAATGTCGTCAAATGGATCTGTCAAAATCATTTTCCGATAAGTGGAAACATTACCTCATATGCAGACCCATTATCCTATATCTCCACTAATGTGCAAAAGTAATCAAGCAAGGAACTCCAGGACTTTTCTGTATTGTGCCGAGGCTAGGGTGATGGTCGTCCATGGATGGTGGATGGACGGCAGCAAAAGTTGGTGGCCTACGAACTCGAAACCTCCAGTTTATTTTGTTGACTGTCTGAGGCTGTATAGGGACTGTTGACTCTATATCCCTTGCGTTTTCATGCTACCCAGAGGCTCAATGTATCCTCTTGTGTTGAGATGGAGTTCGATTCACAGAATGTTTCTTTTCTCCTAATTTGTTTTTCCCATGTCTTTCTTTTCCTTACTGGCTGCCTCGTTTTTGTTCTATGAACTTGAATTATTATTATTATTATTATTATTATTATTATTATTATTATTATTATTATTATTAGTATTAGTATTAGTATTATTTATTTTTTTATTATTATTATTTTTTTTACTGCTAGGAAGAGGGCAGTACAAGATGTGTGGTAGCATTCTGGGTATCTATTTGTTAAGTGCAAGCAGCCTCAGATGTTTGGTAGGATTGAATCTTATTCACAGACTCCTGAACAGGGTAAGGCTGTTGGAATGAAATTGTGCCTTGGCACATGATGGCCCTTGTTTCGACTTCAAGTGGTTGAGGTTTGGTGAAATAGGGTGAAGGAATAAATTGGGGCCACCCTAGTCGGCTCAATTGGGGTTGCAATGGATTGATGAGTGTGGTATGGATTTATGTGGTCTGTTTGGTATGCAAAAGATGGCCTAGATCCTTTCCTTGCATGAAGAACTCTTGCTTGAATTTCGCCTTGATAGAGATAATGGTCTGTTCTGAGGTGGACAGGCTGAGCCTGTGGTGTTTTGAAAACCATTTAGCAAGATTCATCTTATCTGATAGATTCATGGAGTGCAGTTGTTTGATTGTACCTGTTTTGCTTGTTTTAAAAGTAAAGACAAGTCTTGAGATTAAAGATTTGGCAGGATTAAATGGAAAAGGAAAAGAAGCATAAATACTACGACAGGCTCACACTGTGGAAAAGCATAATGAAGAACAGAATAGTATTGAAATTGCATTGCTCATAGAATAATACACAAGGCAAAATTGCACCCTAAAAATATCCCAAACTGAAAATTTTGCAGTGTCCTCACTGCTGAAACTAAACAGAAAAACGGGTGCAATGTTAAAACAAATGCAAACCAAAGAAACACACATAATTGTAAAAGAAATAAAAATGTGCTACAAAAATACCCCAAACTGAAATTTCTATCCTTTATGGTGGGGTTAAACATCCTAAAAATAGACTAAAGGTGATGAAAGTTCGTCACAGGCTCAGCCTGTGTTGAGGCTGTGCAAGCATTAAAGTCCTTTTTGCAATGAAATGATTAGGACTTAAAATCGAAAAGGGTATAGTAGGACTTCCCTGATGTGTCTCTGACTTGACGACTCCTTCCTCCATCGAGTTGCAGCAACTGATTGTTTAAAACAAAAGAGACACACAAAACAAAAACAAAACAAAATATCCAAATGGAAATCAACGAAAGTCAAGGGGAATCCAAAATTACCTCGCTTGGGTTGCCTCCCAAGAAGCGCTTCTTTCATGTCTTGTAGCTGGACACCCTCCCTGTTCAGGTGGTTGGAGGGTTCTGGAGAGAATGAATTCCCCCGAGAACGTCCATGGTAGGGTGATAGATTTTTACCTTTTTACGATAGACCATGAACGGACTGATTCCGTCACCTCCAATCTCCATCTCCCCATGAGGGAAACAGCGAAGAATGGTGAATGGACCTGTCCACTTGATCGCCTCTTTTCCCGGAAAAGGACTTGGCCTCCCTTCTTGAAGACACGTTTGGTGTTTTGCTCATTGTTCCTTTTTGGGGGCTTCTCCTTGTAAACCATGGTACTACCGTTCACTTCCAAATGCACCCCACTCAATCTTCTGGGAAGAATTTGTGCAAGGCCATCAGCTCCAGTTTGAGGGGTAGCCCATTGTTGTCGGGCAGGCTGCTGGACAGGCTGTTGGATACGCTGATGGACAGGCTGTTAGATATGCTGCTGGACAGGCTGAGTCTGTTGCCTTAAGTTGATGCCGTCGTCAATAGTGTCAAACTTGCAGCAGATGTCGAAGTCCAATTCTGGCTTAGGGGCCTTGGGCATATTGAAGTTCATTGTTTTTTCTCCAACTCTTAGTGTCACTCTTCTTTCCTCAACATCAATCAATGCTCTGGTCATGGCAAGAAACGGCCGCCCTAAAATGATGGGTGTGTGGCCATCCAACGCCATATCCGTGATCACAAAATCAACGGGAACAAAAAAGTCACCAACCCTCACAGGCACATCTTCTAATACTCCCACAGGATGCACAAGCGAGTGGTCTGCAAGCTAGATTTTCATCCTTGTGGTCTTGATGTTCCCAAGGTCCAACCTTGAGTGATGGAAAGTGGCAGCAGGCTGACACATGCTTCTAAGTCGCATAGTGCCCCTTCAATCTTCTAGCTCCTTACATGACATGGTATTGTAAAGCTTCTTGGGTCTGGGCATTTCTTGGGTGGCGGATGTTGAATTAGAGTGCTCCCCTGGGCTATCATAGTGAATTGCCTTTCCAATTTGGCCTTGTAGTATACTTCTGGATATGGGAGAGGAGGTTGATATGGTTTGACAGTCTGGGGGTGTTTCTCTGCCTTCTTCGTGCCTACAGGCTCAGCGACGGACTCAGCTTATGTCTGCACCGTCTGTTCCAAGCTAGATGTTGATGCTGTCTGTTCCACAACATCAGGTTGTCTTGGTGCTGTAGCCCTTAACTCCTCTTCACTACGAAGTGTCACAGCATTGCATTGTTCAATCCTCAGGTTCTCCACTGGTTTCCCTGGAAGGGTTCCTTGTTGATTAGTAGACATCGAGGCTTGTTGCGCAATCTGATTTTCGAGGATTCTGCTGTGGGATTTGAATTGATTAATCTCGTGGCTCATCTTGTTTTGGTTGTCCAAGATGGACTGCAGCATGCGCATCATGTCGGTGTTGTTGCCTTGCTGTCCTCCTTGGTTTGCCTCTAGTACTGAGGCTGTCCCCCTTGATGCTGTCGTTGGGGCTATTGTGGGATTCTTTCTTCATTCGATCCCCTCCAAGAGAAATTTGGATGATTTCTCCAAGATGGATTATAAGTTTTCCCATATGGCCCTTGCTTCTGCTGGGTGAAATTTGCTTGCTCAGAATCACACTCGGTAAAGGGTGGGCAATTGAACGTACTGTGAGGTCCTCCACATCCTTCACAATCTGAGGCTGTAAATGTGGCTGCTTTGACTTGAGCTGTCCCTAATTATTTTCTGAGGGCTTCAATCTTTGCCTTTAGCTTGGATAGTCTTTCTACTCCAATTATTCTGGATGCCTTGACTCCTCTGATCTGGGTTTTCCTTTTGGATAGGGCTTCAAGAATGGCAACTCCACCATTTTAGTCCTTGTCCAGAAATGAACCATTCGCCATTTTGTCGAGAGTGTTCTGGTCTTCATCACTTAGGCCGCAATAAAATTGCTCAAACTCCACGGCCTCATCAAATTTGTGTTTGGGCATCTCCTCAGCAATCCCTTGAAGCGCTCCCAAGCATCACGAATGGATTCATCATAGCGCTGGGAAAATCCTATCAGTTGCTGCCTCAAGTTTGCAGCTTTGCTCGATGGGAGATATTCCTTCAAGAATGCTCTGACCAGGCTGTCCCATTCTGTGAAATGGCTTGCCTCATGGTTGTTGAGCCATTCAAATGCTGCGTCTCTAAGTGAGAATGGGAAAACTCTCATGTACAGCTGCTCTTTGGTCATTCTGGCTATGTTTATAGTGCTACACACCCGCAGAAAATTCTGCAACTGTGAATTTGGATCTTCTGAGGGTAACTCTCCAAATGTGCGCCTCTCCAACATGCTGAGCAGGTTTGTTCTGATTTCATAGGGGGCGTCGGCATCTGGAATGGCTATGCTGTTGTGGATGATGGTGGTTGGTGGTTGTAGGAGCTGGGACATGGGGATGTAAGGTCGCACAGGCTGAGCCTGTTCAACTTTTGGGTGTGCTCCTTCTTTGAGTCTGTTCGCCATGGTTTGTTGTTTCTGCTTGCTCTTCTTGCGAAACTCACGGGCTGTCCTTTCAATCCCCAGGTGGAAGGTTAGAGATGGCTTCTTGCTCCTGGTTTGGGACATGCACCACCTGAAAACTCCAACTTGGAAAAAGAAAGGGGTAAGTAATAAAAAGCCTAATTAGTCAGAAATAAAAAGTAGAAGAATCAAGCACCAGTCCCCGGCAATGGTGCCAAAAACTTGATGCGTGTGCTGTCGCAACTGGTTCCTGCAAGTGCACAGGGTTGTTGTAGTACTTTTATCATGGTAGTATCCACAGGGACTGGGTTAAATCCGCTTCCCTTAAATTTCGGATAACTAGACTTGAAAACAATTAAACAGGGATGGATTTGGGTGAATAATAATTTAAAAGCAAAATAAGCAGTAAAATAAATGTAACAATAATCTAAACGAGGAAGAGATCAGGAATGGTGAATTATTAGGCATCCGGGGCTTCACATGCTCTCGATCTTAATGATAGTTCCCTAAGCTTCCATCTACCCCCTGTCACTAGAGTAAACGTCCACTTAAGGATGAAGTATAATATTGGTGCTAATTGTTAGTAATGTGCCCAAAAGCCAATCAATGGATGATCGTATGTAGTCATGTATATACATTAAGGTCGTTCCAATAAATGTATTTATGAGATAAACGCTTGCACATATTTATAACCCTAGAATATATTTGATATATTCTTAAATATCCCTAGTCGATTATTATTGTGGATGGATTGTAATAATAAATTAAGACTAGCGTATGTTGAGAATTATATGAGATTTGAATTCTACATACGGGTACAAGTTAGAGAACTTGTGGACTGGACCGACCCATATAAGAACCCTACATGGAACGTTATATGATTGTCATTAGTGGTCCTTATATGTATTGTCCTTAGTCCTGAGATCATCAAGGTTCCCAACATATGAGTCGTATACTTTGATATTATTCCTGGTCATTCGTAACTGAGTGAACTTAAGGGTAATCATTGGGTATATGATATAATGTGTAGTGGGTTTTGATTGATCGAGATGGGATTCGTCCAACCCATATAACGGGTATATTATCAGATGGCCTCTTGATAGAATTGAACTGTTAAATGCGTGGCCACGCTCGGATTATGTAATATGGTGATATCATGAGTATCCGTTTTACATAGTTAACTCGGGGATCAAGAAACTAAGATTAAACATATACGAGATTGACGTTTTCCATGTCTCGTGTTTAATCTTGATAGTGGAACGAAAGGACGATGACATGTTTCCGAGGCATATTGAATCAGTACTGATCTTGTTGTTTGGGTAGCAATGATGTGTTGCTAGACGCCGCTCTTTGCTTGTCATCGTAAAATGAGATTTTACAATTACTGCCAAACGTTACAAGTGCCTACAGGGTCACACACATAGAATCGTTGATTCGAGCAGGTGGTTGAACCGTGGTTGGACCATGGTTCGACCAGATGTGCATGGACTGTGATTGGACCAGGGTCGTTTTGAGCTGGTTTGGTTCACTAATTGTCAGAATTATTGAACCAAACTTGAGTGTTGTGATGTGTAGTCCCATTAGACTTAGTGGAGACATGATTAGACTACATTATGATGGTGTCTTAATCATGTTGGTTGATGGACCACTATGTTGGCCATTAACTCCACTATTCTATACACTTATGGGGTTGAGTAATCAGATTACTCTTGATCCCTCTCTCTTGAGTCTGAATTTTCAGAGCTTGAAGAATACACACTCACCCTTTTCCTTCTTTGAGAAAGGAAGAAGAACACAAAACACACATAGCTCCCGGAAATCCGCAGCTAGCACTGCTGTCCGGGAGTGCTTGGGTTGGAGATCATGAGATGTTTTCCGACCAGAGATCGACGGTTCGTGTGGATACTGTAGAGGGGCGGGATTTCTGTCCGGCTCTAGCTGATTCGGCACAACAGTTAGGTGAAAGTTCTCATCCGATTCAGGTACGCAAAAATTGTTATTCGGTTTAGTTACTTTTACTTGGATCCTCCATGTGTTTCCGGTTTTCCGCTGCACATTTTATTGCATATGAGTGTCATATTTGCATGTTCGGTACTTACAGTGGTAGTGAAGCCTCTTGTGATGTTCTAAACCGAATTCTTGTGCATATGTATGATATGTATCCGTAAATATATGTGATATGTGGTATGTGATGAAGCATGATCATATATATAGAATTCAATTATGTATATGTGATATATATGTTGATGTTGGTTTATGTCAAAAGTGTTTTGACAACAAGCACTTGATTGGTATGTGATATCAATCAAGGGGATCTTTGCAGTAAGTCGAAGGGGTTTGACAAAAGGAAAATCGATCGTCGGTTTTCGTATGGAACGATTGTCGTTCTAGCACATCACTGCCAGAACATCGATGTTCATCAGATGAACATCGATGTCGACATGGGTTTAGCCTTGGCCGAGCCTACTGAACATCGATGTTGTGAGACAAAACATCGATGTTCTATGAAGGTTGGCCTTGGCAGATTCCCATGAACATCGATGTTCATGAGTTCTGCCGAATTGTTTTGAGATTCTAGAATTCTTAAACATCGATGTTTAAGCTGAAACATCGATGTCCTTGAGTTTTAGAACCTCAAACGTCAATGTTTAAATGTTATACATCGATGTTTAAAACTACTGCCAAGTTTTTGGACCTTCGGAACTTGCCAACATCGATGTTCAGGTCAAGACATGGATGTTTTTGAGTTTCAGAGGCCAATGGACCTTCGGAACTTTCCAACATCGATGTTCAAGAACCTAACATCGATGTTCTTGAGCTCTGCCAAATAGTTTGGAGTTCCAGAGCCTCAGAACATCGGTGTTCAGATCAAGACATCGATGTTCTTGAGTTCCAGAGGCCATTGGATATCGATGTTCAAGCTAGGACATCGATGTTCATGAGCAATGCCAAGTGGTTGGCGAGAATCAGATTCTCACAACATCGATGTTCACTGTTAGACATCGATGTTCTCATGTAATTTTGGTTTCCAAACTTATGTGACATCAACATACGATTGGTGAATTACATGCATGACATGTATGGATACAATTGTTGACAAGTATTCATCATTGCTTAGAACAACATTTGGTAGGTTTTGCCAAAGCAAGGTGCCAATGTTTTTCCTAACAAGATGTGATGGCATAATTGTTATGCATGGAAACAATTGTTGAAGTAAATATTAAATTCTTAGTTTCCTTCCATGATAAGCACTCATCATTGCTTAGATCAACACTTGGTAGGTTTTGCCAAAGCAAGGTGCCATTGTTTATCCTAGCAAGGTGCGATGGGATAATTATAATATCTGAACTGCTTATTGTGGGTTTGGACTTAACTAGGTCATCTCAATAGGATTGAGGACTTAGAGGTAAAGAGTTGAGCTAAGTTTGTTAGATAGACAAGAGCAAGTGTTGTTCACTCAACTATCCAAGAGTTACATGAGATGTAATTGACAAGAGTTGTCTACCTAAATAGCTATGATGTAAGCAATCAGCCAAAGCTGACTTATATTATGGTGAAATATGGATCTTGGCCTACTTATGATTATTTTGATTCATAGTAGGAGCATCATTTAATAGAATTTCTTGTTAAAGGATTTTGTATACATGACTATTATTTGTGTGAGTTGATCATTGTTGTAGAGTTACCATGGCACAAAACACTGGCACAATATCATTGCGATCGGTTCTTGAGAAGGACAAGCCGAACGGGAATAGTTTCCTAAAGTGGCATCGCATTTTGAGGATAGTCCTCAAACAAGAAAAGTTGTATGTCCTTGAAGGGTCTGTTCCTAATGTACTGGCGCCTAATGCTCCTAGGGCAGAAAGGGATGCTTGCAAGAAGCATGTTGATGATGCGTTGGATGTTGCATGCCTTATGCTAATTACCATGGACTCTGAGCTTCAGAAGCTACATGAGAACATGGGGGCGTTCGATATGGTCGAGCACCTGAAAATGCTCTTGAAAAAGCAAGCAAGGCATGAGAGGTACGAGACCTCTAAGGCTTTATTCCAATGCAAGATGGTTGAGTCATCACCCGTGAGACCTCATGTGCTCAAAATGATTGGATACATTGAGAGCCTTGAGGATCTTGTTTTTCTTTTGCAAAAGAGGTTGGCCGTTGATCTAGTCCTGCAATCGTTGCCGGATAGTTACAGCCAATTTTGCCATATGACAAATCGTTGTCTGAGTTGCTAAATATGTTGGGAACAGTTGAGCAACAAATGAAGGCAAACAATTCCAACATTATGATGATTGGAAAACGCAAAAGAAAGGGTAAAGCAAAGTTTGACAAGAAGGAGAAATGTGCCAAAAGGTTTGGTGCATGTGTATCTTCTTGTTCTCATGTGCTGAAACTCAAGGGTGGTGTTACAAAGGAAGGACATTGTTTCCATTGCAACAAACCGGGCCATTGGAAACGCAACTGCCCTATTTACCTTGAAGAGGTAAAGAAATAGAAGGGAAGTAAGACTTCCGCTTCAGGTATTTTGTTATAGAGGCTAGTATCTCTATCTCTGCATCATGGGTATTAGATACCGAATGTGGTTCTCACATTTGTTTAAATGTGAAGGAACTTAGAAAGAGTAGAAGATTGGCAAAGGGTTAGATAGACCTACGTGTCCGAAATGGAGCCACATTAGCCGTAGGGACTTACTATCTATCCTTACCGAGTGGTTTGGTCTTAGAACTTGACAGTTGTTATTATGTACCTACCATAAGCAGGAATTTGATTTCTGTGTCTTGTATGGACAAGAAAGGCTTTTCATTGAAAATAAAGAACAATTGTTGTTCTATTTATTTCAATGATATTTACTATGGTGGTGTGTAACGCCCCGAATTTTTATAATTTGATTTTTTCGGAATTTTCGAAATTTTTATTCCAATTTTGCCCTTGAGGAATTTCCGGATTTTTGGACAAGGGAATAAATTATTTTACTTTGGATATATCGGAATTAAGTCGAGGGTATGACGGGTTCGGCTTTCGTTGGAGTTTAATCGGGTTTCGGAGTTGAGAATTAAACCTAGATGTGGTTTCACCGAAACTACGTCGTTTTGGTAACTGTTTTAAAAAAATAATAATAATAATAGCGCGTTGACCAGGCAGGGGTTGACCGCGCCTAAGCGGACGACGGGTCGTCCACTAGGGCGGCCAACCCTAGCCCGATTCTTTTCTTTTTCTCTTCTTCTTCTCTTTTCTTTTTTCTTTTCTCTTTCTCTTCCTTTCTACCCCAGCCGCCGTCGATTTCGTCTCCACCTTTTCTCTCCCTCTCTTCCTCTTCTCTTTTTCCCCTCACTTCTCTTTTCTCCTTCTTTTTTTTTCCCGACCGACCCTTGTCGTGCTTCAAGCACCAGTCGCCGTTGCCTTTCCACGCAGTCGTTTCCCTTCTCCTCGCCGTTCGGTCTCTCGTCGCGGGCGGAGCACGTCGCCGCCGCCACAGCAGTCGGTACGGGGAGAAGCCTCAAGCTCGGGTGAGCCTCCTTGCTCCTTCTCTTCCGTCCTCTCCTCTATTCTTTTTTTCTCTCGGTTTTTGACTTTCTTTTCGGTTGTGTGTGGTGTGTTGTCGCGGGTTGTGTTGTTGTTGTTGGGATCGATGGCGTGTGTGGTGTGCTGCGGTGTTGATGGTGGTTGTGTCGGGGACGGGTGTGGTGAACGGTGGTGGTCGGATTTGTGTTTTTTTTTTGGTGGCCGATGTTGCTGCGTGTCGGGGTTCTGCTCGCCAGTGTTGGTGGTCGGTTCCGGCAGGTTGCTTGCGTGTGTGAGTGAAGTGCTGGGTGTGTGACGGGCAGAGAAGGTGCTCGGGTGCGAGTGTGTGCCACCGGCAGAGGAGTTGAGGTTCGGGTTGGCAGTGAATTTTCCGGGTAAGGGCCCCTTTGGTTTTCTTTTTTTTGCAATTCGTTTTAAGGATTTTTACGTGGAAGAGTGTTGTGTGTTTTGTTTGGGGTGATGTGAATATGTTGTTGTTGATGGTTGTGGCAGTCTTTGGGTGTTTTCCGGCGAGTTCACCGGAATCCGGCGAAGGTTCGGGAATTTTCCGGTGAGGCTCGGGAATATTCCGGCGAAGGCTCAGGTCTTGATTTCGGCATTTTAACGGTATACTGGATGTACAATTTGTATTCATTCATGGCATGTACTAATAATTCGGAATTGGGTTATGTACTTAATTGTGTTTAGTGGAAACCGAGAGTGTGACTAGTATGAGGCCAGTAAATACCGACACGGGTAGAACCTTAGGCTGGGAATCTTTGGCTTGGATTGACCTGGACTTAAGTAACGGGCTTTGAGCCCAATCCTATAATTGGTTAAATAAGGACTTAAGGAAGTGGGGTTTAGGCCCGGAAATTGAATTTGGGCTTAGATTGGGTTTTAGGCCGGAAACTCGTAAAGGACATAAAGAGTGGGCCATAGGCCCGGGAACTACTTATTGGACTTAGTTGGGCTTAAGCCCGGTGAACCTTAGGTCCCGATGCTCGGAGTTTTGGTGAGAGAACATTAAGTCGGGTTTAGACCCGGGAATTTCATAATTGGCAAACTAGGGACGGTTTTAACTCAGTTGAGCATTATAGTTACATGCATGCACGTTTTTATTGTTATTGTTTGTAATTTGTTATGTGTGCCGGTATTCAGGCACGGGTAACACCTCGGGAGCTGGAGGATCTGTTTTGGGAAGAGCTCCACAGGACAATCGTCGTTGAGGTGACTTTATACGTCTTTTTATGTTTGTATGCATGAGCTCGTTGGACTAGTTTGTTTGAGTTGCATGCTTGTTTGCTAACATGCTGTAATCTGTATTGTGTGCCTAAGTGTACCATTTGCTTTTGAGCTGGATATTTGGATTGTTAAGGTTTATAACATGTGATGTGATTTTGGGTGTTTTGTGTGATGTATTGTGGGTCGGAGACCCGGTTATCTGATTGAGTTGTTTTATCACACAACCCTGTTAAATCAAAATCTCTTGGCACACATGAAACCATAATTTGTGAATAAGAATAATGTACAGTAGATGTTAGGCTACTGTGTGCTGATGACCGGTAGGTTCGAGCGGGAAGTGATACCCCTCGGGTGTGCATGCGGGATAGCATGTGATATGCGGATTTGCATATGGGTCTGTAATGACCGGTTTCTACCTCCCTCCTTCTACCTCCCCCTTTCTACCTCCCACTTTCTCTCTGTCTCTCTCTCTCTATGGATATGTTTGGGCTTCGTGCCTGGTTTTATTTGGGCTTATGCCTGGTTGTCTCATGAGACGGGACCGAGCTCGACGCACACAGTAGGGGGCCCTGAACAATAAACTATAATAAGAAAACTTAACACACAACAGATGGAGAATAATGAACTGTTTGCTTGATTGGCTTGGCATGTTAGTACTGGTTGTTGTATGTTGCTTACTTGTCTTGTTGCTCTTCTTTCCTTTCGGACTTGATCTGCACACCTACATAATTAGATATATATTGCTCACTGAGTAGGCGACTCACATAATCGCCAACGTTGTTTTTTCAGACTTTAGATAGCGTGCAGTCACTTTCCATCCTTCCAGAGTACGGACGNAGATAGCGTGCAGTCACTTTCCATCCTTCCAGAGTACGGACGTGGTTATCTCAGCAGGTAGCTGTGCTTGATCTCCCGGTTGGATCCATAGAGTCGGCATGCATGTTGTTTTGTTTCTCTTATTTTTACTCCGTTTGTTTCTTCCGCTGCATTGAATTTTTATTGAGATGTCACTATTGATTTTGGATTACATTATCGGAGGGTTGCCGGGTTTATGGATTGATGATGTTTCGGCAGGATGTCGGGTTGTCGTATGGCTTGTTAAGCCGGATTGTTTTGTTCTTTATGACATCTCGTTTTTATTAAGAATTTTGGATATTGTTGTTATTGGATTTCGTGTCCCGGGGTTTCAGGGATATTTTGGTAATTTCCTTTATTTTAGTATTTATTTGTAAAATTGGGACACGGGTGTTTCATGGTGCATATTTAAGCAATGGTTTGTATGTTCTAAACCTAGAAACACCTATCTATAACATTAATACGAAGAAGGTTAGAACGAACGATTCTAATGAAACTTACCTTTGGCATTGTTGTTTAGGCCATATAGACGAGACTCGTATTTCTAAATTCCATAAAGATGGACTTTTAGACTCATTTGATTTTGAATCATATGAGACATGTGAGTCATGTTTATTAGGCAAAATGTCGAAGGCTTCCTTTATTGGTAAAGGTGAAAGAGCTTCAGACTTATTAGGTCTTATACATTCTGATGTATGCGGACCTATGTCTACACAGGCTAGAGGTGGTTTTCAGTACTTCATTATATTTACTAATGATTATAGTAGATATGGCTATGTGTATCTAATGAAACACAAGTCAGAATCCTTTGAAAAGTTCAAAGAATTCAAGAATGAAGTACATAATCAACTCGGTAAGAGTATTAAAATACTTCGATCAGATCGAGAAGGGGAATACTTGGACCGAGAATTTCTTGATCATCTAAAGCAATGTGGTATAGTATCACAGCTTACTCCACCAGGTACACCTCAGTGAAATGGTGTATCTGAAAGGAGGAATAGAACTTTGTTAGACATGGTTCGTTCTATGATGAGTAAAGCTGACCTTCCTTCTTTTTTTTTGGGGACATGTATTATTGAATTCTGAATTTACACTTAACCATATTCCATCTAAATCGGTTGAAAAGACACCATATGAGATATGGACTGGGAAGCGTCCCAATTTGTCTATTATGAGGATTTGGGGTTGTGAAGCTTACGTGAGACGTGAAGCATCAGATACACTCGGCCCTAAATCCGAGAAGTGCCTCTTTGTAGGATACCCTAAGGAAATTAAAGGGTATTATTTCTATAATCCTTCAGAGCACAAAGTGTTTGTTGCTCGGACAACTATTTTTCTAGAAAGAGAATTTATTTCTAGAGGAATCAGTGGGAGAAAAAAAATAGAACTCGAAGAAGTTCGAGATCTAGAGGTTGAGATGGAACAAGGACAGGAACCACAAGATGTTGTGGATGAAAGTCTTGTACCTGTAACACATAGACCACGTAGGTCGGATAGGATTCGGCATGAGCCTGAGAGATATGGATTTCTTATGACTCATACTGTAGACGTGATGCTCATAGATGAAGAAGAGCCCACTTCCTATCAGCAGGCCATTACGGGTCCAGACTCTAAGAAGTGGCTAGAAGCCATGAATTCGGAGATGGAATCTATGTATGAAAATAAGGTATGGACCTTGGTTGATCCACCTGAAGGGGTAAAACCCATAGGGTGCAAATGGGTCTTTAAGGAAAAGACCGACATGGATGGTAATGTGATTACCTTTAAAGGGCGATTAGTTGCGAAAGATTCCAAACTAGTTCATGGTATTGACTATGATGAAACTTTCTCACCAGTTGCCATGGTTAAATCCATCCGGATCCTATTGGTGATAGCAGCATACCATGATTATGAGAAATGGCAAATGGATGTCAAAACCGCTTTCCTTAACGGAAATATTTTAGAGGATGTGTACATGGCACAACCTGAAGGTTTTGTCGATCCAAAGAATGCTAATATGGTATGCAAGTTGCAGAGGTCCACTTATGGATTAATGCAGGCTTCAAGGAGTTAGAATTTTCGTTCTAATGATGTAATCAAAGAGTTTGATTTCATTAAAAATAAAGATGAGCCATGTGTTTACAAGAAGATTAGTGGGAGCACTATTGTTTTCTTGTTGTTGTATGTTGACGACATTCTACTCATTGGGAATGATATTCCAACACTACAGTCTATAAAGACTTGGTTAGGAAAGAATTTCTCAATGAAGGACTTAGGAGAAGCTGCCTATGTGTTAGGTATAAAGATCTATAAAGATAGATCCAAAAGGCCTCTCGGGCTAAGTCAGAGTGCGTATATTGACAAGGTGCTAAAGAGGTTTAGCATGCAAGATTCCAAGAAAGGTTTCTTGCCCATGTCACATGGCGTATCTCTCTCAAAGAATCGATGTCCTAGTACATCTAAGGAGAGAGAACAGATAAGTAAGATTCCTTATGCTTCTACAATAGGATCTATCATGTATGCCATGCTATGTACTCGACCGGATGTCGCTTATGCTTTGAGTGTCACAAGCAGATATAAATCTGTTCCCTGTGAAAGTCATTGGACAGCAGTTAAGAACATCTTTAAGTCCTTGAGAAGGACTAAGGATGCATTCCTTGTCTATGGAAGCGTTGGTGAGCTTGTTGTAAGGGTTACACAGATGCTAGCTTCCGAACCGACAGGGATGACTTTAGATCGCAGTCAGGTTATGTGTTTTTGGTCTTGGAGTTGGTGCTGTTTGCTGGAAGAGTTCCAAGCAAGAAACAGTTCTCGACTCTACAACTGATGCTGTACAATGTTCCTTCTGAAAACTCTATAGCAGATCCTTTGACTGAGCCTCTCACACAACGGAAGCATGATGGTCATGATACATCCATTGGTATTAGATATAAGGATGATTGGCTTTAGTGCAAGTGGGAGATTGTTAGTAATGTGCCCAAAAGCCAATCAATGGATGATCGTATGTAGTCATGTATATACATTAAGGTTGTTCCAACAAATATATTTATGAGATAAACGCTTGCACATATTTATAACCCTAGAATATATTTGATATATTCTTAAATGTCCCTAGTCGATCATTATTATGGATGGGTTGTAATAATAAATTAAGACTAGTGTATGTTGAGAATTATATGAGATATGAATTCTACATACGGGTACAAGTTAGAGAACTTGTGGACTGGACCGACCCACATGAGAACCCTACATGGAACGTTATATGATTGTCATTAGTGGTTCTTATATGTATTGTCCTTAGACTTGAAATCATCAAGGTTCCCAACATATGAGTCGTATACTTTGATATTATTCCTGGTCATTTGTAACTGAGTGGACTTAAGGGTAATCAGGTATATGATATAATGTGTAGTGGGTTTTGATTGTTCGAGATGGGATTCGTCCAACCCATATAACGGGGCATATTATCAGATGGCCTCTTGATAGAGTTGAACTGTTAAATGCGTGGCCCCGCTCGGATTATGTGATATAGTGATATCATGAGTATCCGTTTTACACAGTTAACTCGGGGATCAAGAAACTAAGATTAAACATATACGAGATTGACGTTTTCCATGTCTCGTGTTTAATCTTGATAATGGGACGAAAGGACGATGACATGTTTCTGAGGCATATTTAATCAGTACTGATCTTGTCGTTTGGGTAGCAATGATGTGCTGCTAGACGCCGCTCTTTGCTTATAAATATAAAATGAGATTTTACAATTATTGCCAAACGTTACAAGTGCCTACAGGGTCACACACATAGAATCGTTGATTCGAGCAGGTGGTTGAACCGTGGTTGGACCATGGTTCGACCAGGTGTAGTTGGCGCGTGATTGGACCAGGGTCGTTTTGGGCTGGTTTGGTTCACTAATTATCAGAATTATTGAACCAAACTTGAGTGTTGTGATGTGTAATCCCATTAGACTTAGTGGAGACATGATTAGACTACACTATAATGGTGTCTTAATCCTGTTGGTTGATGGACCACTATGTTGGCCATTAACTCCACTATTCTATACACTAATGGGGTTGAGTAATCAGATTACTCTTGATCCCTCTCTCTCTTGAGTCTGAATTTTCAGAGCTTGAAGAATACACACTCACCCTCTTCCTTCTTTGAGAAAGGAGGAAGAACACAAAACACACATAGCTCCCGGAAATCTACAGCTAGCACTGCTGTCCGGGAGTGCTCGGGTTGGAGATCATGAGATGTTTTCCTACCAGAGATCGAAGGTTCGTGTGGATACCATAGAGGGGTGGGATTTCTGCCCGGCTTTAGCTGATTCGGCTCAACAGTTGGGTGAAAGATCTCAACCGATTCAGGTACGCAAAAATTGTTATTCGATTTAGTTACTTTCACTTGGATCCTCCATGTGTTTCCCGTTTTCCGCTGCGCATTTTATTGCATATGAGTGTCATATTTACATGTCCGGAAACTTACACTAATACCCACAGTCTCTCCCTATCTTCTTTCGAATGTCTAAGGAGTGAAGGCTGACTATTGTAGGTCTAGCACTCCTGGCTTCTCCTTTCAGTCCTTCACCAGGTTGCTACTAAACTAAGAATATGCCACCCAATAATCAATCAAGAATCAAATTAGAAGTTGGGTTGTCTCTTGACTATGCTGTCACGGAATGAGGCTGTGCTGGGCACAGCCTGATGCTGTTGACAGCAAGGGAGTCAATTATAAGATTGGTTCTTGCAGGCGCTCTCAACCTATACTGCACACATTTGCTTTCACTCACAGCTGCCTCCCATGGTTCTCATCTCCCATGTGTTTTTGCATTGGTCAAACTCAGGGGATTAAGATTGGTATTGAGGCTAATTCCTCAATTAGTTTCTAACTCCGTCACAAGCTAGAAGACTAAGTGTTTGTTGTTGTTGTTCTAGTGGCTCCTTTCGGTCCTTCACCTAGCTGTTTGTATTCATGCATGGTTTGATCAGAACTCAGACATGTAGCAAGCTCACAACAACTAAAATAAGAAATATGATTAAGAACATAAAAATGAGCAATTTAATACATAAGAACCCGAGACATGTTTACCTCCCTTCAACCTAAGAAGGGGTTGTTTTGTTCATACTCAGAATTACAAAACAGATGGGTGTATATGATGGCATAATTTTTGGAACAATTTGGAGGCTAGGGGTGACACGATTTCTGCTCAGAAAAGGGTGCAGAATCGTGTTTCCCCATGAACCCGTGGTGTTTCTGGGTTCTGCCCCTGTTCCAGAACTTCTGCAAGTTCTTTGTATTTTCTAGGTTGATCTTTGGATTCCACGATGCCAGGATGCCTTTCTCCTCTTCTCTTCACCCTTTTTGTAGATGCAGCTCCCTTCTCTTCCTCAACCCCACTTACTGGAGAGCATGGGTGTTTGGGCAAGTTGGCTCCTCTGTCCTCCAGCGTGTGTGTCAGGATAGGCATGATGAACACCAAGTTGATTGGTGGATTGTGAGTTCCAAGGCACCTTTTGCAGAGGATAATTGTTCTTTATGGTAGATTCCCTCTGAGTGGCATGTGCCTATTCCTTTTTACTTGGAAAGTGTTCTGGGAACGTCAGGAGAATGCTTGTTTATGTTAGTGGAGCATATGGTGCAAGTAGTGCAATTTTATATTATTCCTGAAATTTTTGGGTCTTGCAGGATGCACAGCATGAAGCTGTCGTCACACAGGCTGAGGCTGTGCAAGGTTTAATTGCAGTCCTCTTTCGACTTCTTCTTTGGTTGGTTTTTGCCTCTACTACTGATATTGAGGTGTCATAAAGACGTCCTGGAAACGATCGGGGACAATGAGCCTTAGTGGAAATCTTGCGATTTGCAGGTGGAATTAGGCTTTTAATTGGGTTCGTAATGAACAACAGCCTCAGGAACAGCCTCAAGGGTTTTGCAACAGGCTCATGCTGTGGCAGAGGCTGTTTCTTCAAATTCTTCAATGAAATCTTCCCAAATTGGTTGAAGTGCACCTGAAATCACTAATTATGCAGTAAAGGGTAGGAATACAGGAAATACGACGGAATTATGCATAGGAGGCATATAATCATGAAAGAATGAGCACATATCATGCCTAAAACTATGCATATTTTGTGTGCATCAAAATACCACAAGCTGAAGATTTTTCTTGTCCTCAAGCAAACAAAAAAATAAAAGGAGGCATGATTTAAAGGAGGAAGAAGGCTAATCTCAATGCATCGAATTTTCACTATGCTTCTCTCTTGTGATGTCTCAATTTAAGCATTCTTAAACTTTCCTCCAAAACTGCATCAATCTCAATCAAGTTCCTTGTCAGTAGATTTTTGTCATAAAAATTCGCAGGATTAATCCTTCAACTAACCTCCATTCATCTGTCGTCAAATGGTTCTGCCAAAATTATTTTTCGATAAGTGAAAGCATTACCTCATATGCAAACCCATTATCCGTTATCTCCACTATTGTGCAAAAGTAATCAAGTAAGGAACTCCAGGACTTTTCTGTATTGTGCCGAGGCTAGGGTGATGGTCGTCAATGGATGGTGGATGGACTGCAGCAAAAGTTGGTGGCCTGTGAACTCGAAACCTCCAGTTTATTTTATTGACAGTCTGAGACTGTCTAGGGACTGTTGACTCTATATCCCTTGCGTTTTCATGCTACCCAGAGGCTCAATGTATCCTCTTGTGTTGAGATGGAGTTCGATTCACAAAATGTTTCTTTTCTCCTAATTTCTCTTTCCCATGTCTTTCTTTTCCTTACTGGCTGGCTCGTTTTTATTCTATGAACTTGAATTATTATTATTATTATTATTTTGCAGTTGGGAAGAGGGCAGTACAAGATGTGTGGTAGCATTCTGGGTATGTATTTATTAAGTGCAAGCAGCCTCAGATGCTTGGTAGGATTAAATCTTGTTCACAGACTCCTGAACAGGGTGAGGTTGTTGGAATGAAATTGTGCCTTGGCACATGATGGCCCCTGTTTCGGCTTCAAGTGGTTGAGGTTTGGTGAAATAGGGTGAAGGAGTAAATTAGGGCCATCCTAGTCGGCTCAAATGGGGTTGCAATGGATTGATGAGTGTGGTATGGATTTATGTGGTCTGTTTGGTATGCAAAAGATGGCCTAGATCCTTTCCTTGCTTGAAGAACTCTTGCTTGAATTTCGCCTTGATAGAGATAATGGTCTGTTCTGAGGTGGACAGGCTGAGCCTGTGGTGTTTTGAAAACCATTTAGCAAGATTCTTCTTATCTGATAGATTCATGGAGTGCAGTTGTTTGATTGTATCTATTCTGCTTGTTTTAATAGTAAAGACAAGTCTTGAGATTAAAGATTTGGCAGGATTAAATGGAAATGGGAAAGAAGCATAAGTACTACGACAGGCTCACACTGTGGAAAAGCATCATGAAGAATAGAATAGCATTGAAATTGCATTGCTCATAGAATAATACACAAGGCAAAATTGCACCCTAAAAATACCCCAAACTGAAAATTTTGCAGTGTCCTCACTGCTGAAACTAAACAGAAAAACGGTTGCAATGTTAAAACAAATGCAAACCAAAGAAACACATATAATTGTAAAAGAAAAAAAAATGTGCTACAAAAATATCCCAAACTGAAAGTTCTATCCTATGTGGTGGGGTTAAACATCCTAAAAATAGACTAGAGGTGCTGAAAGTTCATCACAGGGCTGTGCAAGCATTAAAGTCCTTTTTGCAATGAAATGATTAAGACTTAAAATCGAAAAGGGTATAGAAGGACTTCCCTGATGAGTCTCTGACTTGACGACTCCTTCCTCCATCGAGTTGCAGCAACTGATTGTTTAAAACAAAAGAGACACACAAAATAAAAACAAAACAAAATATCCAAATGAAAATCAACGAAAGTCTAGGGGAATCCAAAATTACCTTGCTTGGGTTGCCTCCCAAAAAGCGCTTCTTTCATGTTTTATAGCTGGACACCCTCCCTGTTCAGGTGGTTGGAGGGTTCTGGAGAGATTGAATTCCCCCAAGAACGTCCATGGTAGGGTGATAGAATTTTACCTTTTTACGATAGACAATGAAAGGACTGATTCTGTCACCTCCAATCTCCATTTCCCCATGAGGGAAACAACGAAGAATGGTGAATGGACCTGTCCACTTGGATCGCCTCTTTTCCCGGAAAAGGACTTGGCCTCCCTTCTTGAAGACAAGTTTGGTGTTTTGCTCATTGTTCCTTTTTGGGGGCTTTTTCTTGTAAACCATGGTACTACCATTCACATCCAAAAGCACCCTGCTGGACAGGCTGTTAGATATGCTGCTGGACAGGCTGAGTCTATTGCCTTAAGTTGATGCCGTCGTCAATAGTGTCAAACTTGCAGCAGATGTCGAAGTCCAATTCTGGCTTAGGGGCCTTGGGCATATTGAAGTTTATCGTTTTTTCTCCAACTCTTAATGTCACTCTTCTTTCCTCAACATCAATCAATGCTCTATTCGTGGCAAGAAACAGCCGCCCTAAAATGATGGGTGTGTGGGCATCCAACGCCATATCCGTGATCACAAAATCAACGGGAACAAAAAAGTCACCAACCCTCACAGGCAAATCTTCTAATACTCCCACAGGATGCACAAGCGAGCAGTCAGCAAGCTGGATTTTCATCTCTGCGGTCTTGATGTTCCCAAGGTCCATACCTTGAGTGATGGAAAGTGGCAGCAGGCTGACACTTGCTCCTAATTCGCATAGTGTCCCTTCAATCTTCTAGCTCCTTACATGACATGGTATTGTAAAGCTTTCTGGGTCTGGGCATTTTTTGGGTGGCGGAAGTTGAATTAGAGTGCTCCCCTAGGCTATCATAGTGAATTGTGTTTCTAATTTGGCCTTGTAGTATACTTCTGGATATGGGAGAGGAGGTTGATATGGTTTGACAGTCTGGGGGTGTTTCTCTGCCTTCTTCGTGCCTATAGGCTCAGCGACGGACTCAGCCTGTGTCTGCTCCGTCTGTTCCAAGCTGGATGTTGATGTTGTCTGTTCCACAACATCAGGTTGTCTTGGTGCTGTAGCCTTTAACTCCTCTTCACTACGAAGTATCAAAGCATTGCTTTTTTCCATCCTCAGGTTCTCCACTGGTTTCCCTGGAAGGGTTCCTTGTTGATTAGTAGACATCGAGGCTTGTTGCGCAATCTGATTTTCGAGGATTTTGCTGTAGGATTTGATTTGATTAATCTCCTGGCTCATCTTGCTTTGGTTGTCCAAGATGGACTGCAGCATGCTCATCATGTCGGTGTTGTTGCCTTGCTGTCCTCCTTGGTTTGCCTCTGGTACTGAGGCTGTCCGCCTTGATGCTGTCGTTGGGGCTGTTGTGGGATTCTTTCTTCATTCGATCCCCTCTAAGAGAAATTTGGATGATTTCTCCAAGATGGATTATAAGTGTTCCCATATGGCCCTTGCTTCTGCTGGATGAAATTTGCTTGCTCAGAATCACACTCGGTAAAAAGTGGGCAATTGGACGTGCTGTGAGGTCCTCCACATCCTTCACAGTCCGAGGCTGTGAATGTGGCTGCTTTGACTTGAGCTGTCCCTAATTGTTTTCTGAGGGCTTAAATCTCTGCCTCTAGCTTGGTTACTCTGTCTACTCCAATTATTTCGGATGCCTTGACTCCTCTAATCTGGGTTTTCCTTTTGGATAGGGCTTCAATAATGGAAGCTCCATCATTGTAGTCCTTGTCCAGAAATGAACCATTCGCCATTTTTTCGAGAGTGTTCTGGTCTTCATCACTTAGGCCGCAATAAAATTGCTCAAGCTGCACGGCCTCATGAATTCTGTGGTTTGGGCATCTCCTCAGCAATCCCTTAAAGCGCTCCCAAGCATCACGAATGGATTCATCCTAGTGCTGGGAAAATCCTATCAGTTGCTGCCTCAAGTTTGCAGCTTTGCTCGATGGGAGATATTCCTTCAAGAATGCTCTGACCAGGCTGTCCTAATCTGTAAAATGGCCTGCCTCATGGTTGTTGAGCCATTCAAATGCTGCGTCTCTGAGTGAGAATGGGAAGACGCTCATGTACAGCTGCTCTTTGGTCATTCCGGCTATGTTTACAGTGCTACACACCCGCAGAAAATTCTGCAAGTGTGAATTTGGATCTTCTGAGGGTAAGCCTCCAAATGTGCGCCTCTCCAACATGCTGAGCAGGTTTGTTCTGATTTCATAGGGGGCATCGACATCTGGAATGGTTATACTGTTGTGGTTGATGGCGGTTGGTGGTTGTAGGAGCTGGGATATGGGGATGTAAGGTCGGACAGGCTGAGTCTGTTCAACCTCTAGGTGTGCTCCTTCATTGAGTCTGTTCGCCATGGTTTGTTGTTTCTGCTTGCTCATCTTGCGAAACTCATGGACTGTCCTTTCAATCCTCTGGTGGAAGGTTAGAGATGGCTTCTTGCTCCTGGTTTAGGGCATGCACCACCTGAAAACTCCAACTTGGAAAAAGAAAGGGGTAAATAATAAAAAGCCTAATTAGTCAGAAATAAAAAGTAGAAGAATCAAGCGCCAGTCCCCGGCAACGGCGCCAAAAACTTGATGCGTGTGCTGTCGCAACTGGTTCCTGCAAGTGCATAGGGTTGTTGTAGTACTTTTATCAAGGTCGTATCCATAGGGACTCAGTTGAATCTGTTTTCCTTAAATTTCGGACAACTAGACTTGAAAACAATTAAACAGGGATGGATTTGGGTGAATAATAATTAAGAAGCAAAATAAGTAGTAAAATAAATATAACAATAATTTAAACGAGGAAGAGATCAGGAATGGTGAATTCTTAGGCATCCGGGGGTTCACATGCTCTTTCTTAGGCGTGTAAATTGCTCGACAGCCTCATCACAGGCTGAGCCTGTAGGTGAGGCTGTGACTAATGAGATGTCTTGACGGGGCTCCCAACCTAAGGTACTATCAACGGCTTTAGATCTTATTGATAGTTCCCTAAGCTTCTATCTACCCCCTGTCACTAGAGTAAACGTCCACTTAAGGATGAAGTTTAATGTTGGTGCTAATACCCACAGTCTCTCCCTATCTTCTTTCGAATGTCTAAGGAGTGAAGGCTGACTATTGTAGGTCTAGCACTCCTGGCTTCTCCTTTCGGTCCTTCACCAGGCTGCTACTAAACTAAGAATATGCCACCCAATAATCAATCAAGAATCAAATTAGGAGTTGGGTTATCTCTTGACTATGCTGTCACGGAATGAAACTGTGCTGGGCACAGCCTGATGCTGTTGACAACAAGGGAGTCAATTATAAGATTGGTTCTTGCAGGCGCTCTCAACCTATACTGCACCCATTTGCTTTCGCTCACAGCTGCCTCCCATGGTTCTCATCTTCCATGTGCTTTCGCATTGGTGAAACTCAGGGGATTAAAATTGGTGTTGAGGCTAATTCCTCAATTAGTTTCTAAACCCGTCACAAGCTAGAAGACTAAGTGTTTGTTGTTGTTGTTCTAGTGGCTATGGTTTCTCCTTTCGGTCCTTCACCTAGCTGTTTGTATTTATGAATGGTTTGATTAGAACTCAGACATGTAGCAAGCTCACAACATCTAAAATAAGAAATATGATTAAGAACATAAAAATGAGCAATTTATTACATAAGAACCCGAGACATGTTTACCTCCCTTCAACCTAAGAAGGGGTTGTTTAGTTCATACTTAGAATTACAAAACAGATGGGTGTATGTGATGGCATAATTTTTGGAACAATTTGGTGTTTCTGGGTGACTCAATTTCTGCCCAGAAAGGGGTGCAGAATCGTGTTTCCCTTTGAACCCGTGGTGTTTTTGGGTTCTGCCCCCTGTTCCAGAACTTCTGCAAGTTCTTTGTATTTTCTAGGTTGATCTTTGGATTCCTCGATGCCAGGATGCCTTTCTCCTCTTCTCTTCACCCTTTTTGTAGATGCAGCTCCCTTCTCTTCCTCATCCCCACTTGCTGGAGAGCATAGGTGTTTGGGCAAGTTGGCTCCTCTGTCCTCCAGCGTGTGTGTCAGGATAGGCATCGATATGGCAACAGCCCTAGAATCCACTGGTTCCACCTCCGTAACTATCTGATTGTCCCGATCGTCAATCTCAATCAAACTCGCCGTGTAAATCTCCTTCACCTCCTAATCTCTGCACGGATTAGACAACAAAGAAGTAGATACACAACAATAGGCTTTAGCAATTCTATTCTTCACCTCCTAGACTCAATTAAGGAATCGGCAACAAAGGGATTAGAACCACAAGGAATTGAATAAACGCCACAAGCAAGAAACTTGATAAGTAAACTCAAACCCTAATATAAAACCAAGAGAATCCACTCTCGATCACGACTGAATCCACAATCAAAGAAAACCTCAAAGGTAATTTTATTCTCTCAAAATAGTCTGTACCGAAAACATAATGTAATGGTTCCTATTTATACTAAATCCCTAACCCTAATTCGGCATCAATCCCAAATCCTAGTCAAATTGGATTTTGACTTTGTCTCCAAGTTTGACACCTAATCTAACCCAAAGACAACTAGGTTTTAATTGAATCCAACATGGAATCGAACTCGAATAAACCCAAACAACATTTACCCAAACTAATTAACTAAAGCCCACAATAATTAAACCCAATTACATGGACTTGACCCAAATTAAAAAAGACAAAACTGAATTTTCGGACAGATTCTGTCCGTCTAAATAAAATGCATTTTAAGTAAAGCAAACGGCCGATTCAGCTTCTGGGCTCAACATAAAAGTTTTAGATCTTCGTCTTATCTTTCTAGAGAGTCTAAGATTGCAGCAATCCGAGTTCTAGAGCTCGAGATATGAATTTATTTCCGAGACTGCGCGCTCCAGGAATTTCCGCACGAATTCTTCGCGTTCTCGACTTTAATCTCCATCTCTTCTTAAATTTCTTGTGAGATTGAATTTTGGACTTGAATCTGAAAGTAAGCTTATGATGAAGAACTTTGAGCTTGTTGGAATACATCCAAATTCCATGCTTGACACCATTGCATCCTCCATGGTCGCCTTGGCGTGCATCATTCTTCAAGTTTCCAAATTCGCCTAGGTGACTTGCATCAGGCATGATGGGAACCAAGTTGATTGATGGATTGTGAGTTCCAAGGCACCCTTTGCAGAGGATAATTGTTCTTTAAGGTAGATTCCCTCTGAGTGGCATGTGCCTATTCCTTTTTCCCTGAAAAGTGTTCTGGGAACGTCAGGAGAATACTTGTTTATGTTAGTGGAGCATATGGTGCAAGTAGTGCAATTTTATATTATTCCTGAAATTTTTGGGTTTTGCAAAATGCACAGCATGAGGCTGTCGTCACACAGGCTGAGGCTGTGCAAGGTTTAATTGCAGTCCTCCTTCGACTTCTTCTTTGGTTGGTTTCTGCCTCTACTGCTGATAATGAGGTGTCATGAAGACTTCCTGGAAACGATCGGGGACAATGAGCCTTAGTGGAAATCTTGCGCTTTGCAGGTGGAATTAGGCTTTTAGTTGGGTTCGTAATGAACAACAGCCTCAGGAACAACCTCAAAGGTTCTGCAATAGGCTCATGCTGTGGCAGAGGCTGTTTCTTCAAATTCTTCAATGAAATCTTCCCAAATTGGTTGAAGTGCACCTGAAATCACTAATTATACAGTAAAGGGTAGGAATACAGGAAATACGACGGAATTATACATAGGAGGCATATAATCATGAAAGAATGAGCACATATCATGCCTAAAATCATACCTAAAACTATGCATATTTCGTGTGCATCAATATAGGAAAATTCCTTATAAGCATCAAAGGCTGACCATTCTTCAGGGAGATTCTCCACATAGACACTCTGGACAATCCCTTCATCCACTGCCCTCTGGATCCGGTCTCTGGACCATCTGGAGAAGAACAACGGTTTCCTCAAGGACGAAACCGTCCCCTGGTTGAACCCCGATGAGCTCCAGTCATCAAACCCCTTCTCCATCTCCTCCGCCGCCCTCTGACCACGAGACCTCGGCCACTTGGAGGAAAGGACCGACTTCCTTGCCTGCACGGAAGACAACCGATGAATCCCTCGCAGACGCCGGCGCACGTCCTCCTAATCGGACGAGCTCCCACGCTCTCTTTCTCTATTACCTGTTCTCTCTCTGTCTCTCATTTTCGGGCGCATGAGGCGCGTAGAATTTTAGTTTTTTTGAAGTGTATAATTAGCCCCTTCCTTCTATTAGATTGGGTTGAGCCATATCAATTACAATTTTTTTATGCAAAATTTAATCAGTGCGGTTTATGTTAGGTTAGCATCAATTATTGACTCGTCAATGCCTAAATTTGCTTGGGTTAATTTTATATCCCTACACTTTGTCAATTTCAATGTTATTGTCCTAGTTCTTTTAATTTTAAAAAGTTTATCCCTAAACTTGGAAAAAATCAGATCTTATTCTCCTTTTTACCTGGTATAATAAGTTTATGCCTTAGGTGTCAACACATGTCGTGGAGTCTATTTGTTCTTGAAATTTTTAATGATATTATATTTTTTTCGATTTTATTTCTAAAACACAAATAAATAATTTTTACTTAGTACAATTATTTTGTTACTTCACTTGGACCTTCCAGCCGCCATTCATAACTCATTAAGACCTCTACCAGGCCGCCCTATTCAATAAACCTTGGTCTCCTCTTTCTTGTTTCTCTTATCCCTCCCTCTTGTTGCCTCGCCTAGATCAAATCAACTCAAAGAGACGAAGAGAGAATCTCCAGCAGTGGTGAAGGTAACGAAGATTCAGGTTGAAAGAGCAACAAACGAGGAAGGTAGAATCGCAACTTTTCAAAGATTTTTGGTCGGAATCTCATTTCCTGGAGCGCTTAAGAAGAGCAGCCCCTTACTCACCTCTTAATCTATAAAAAAGCCCTCTTAGTCTTAGTAATAGTAAAGCGAAGAAGCAAGCTGCTAGAAGTAGCGCGCTAGCATTATTATATATTTATAAATATATAGAAAGTTACTTCTCATCGAGAGTAGGTTCTTTTCAGGTACAAAAAGAAAATAAATGTTTGAGACCTCTTCTTACTTTCCATTTTCCAACAGCAAAAACACATTCCCTCAGATTACAGTCGAAGTGTCATTGTCCATATATGAAGAACCTAGCTCTTCAATCATATTTGCACCAAATTCTTTGGAAAGGGAGAAAAGATGATGTGAGGACCCCAACTATCTGAAATGTTGGAAAACAGGGCCATAGTATAGTAGTGACACCTAAACCTTAGACTTTTGAGTTCATAATAAATGAAATGAACCCCAAATAAATGAAGATAAAATCTCCCCTCCCTTTTATACTAAAAAAAGGCCCCGACTCGAGTAGTATATGGAGGACTTATATAAAGGAGTCTGAAGGGGTTCTCCTTGTTATCTTTCTTTCTTTTTCCTCACCTTGTTCTTTGGTGGTAAAACGATGTTTTGTTCCAAATGCCATTATCATTTTTAAAATTTTTCAAAATCAATACAAAAAAGAAAAAATATAATTCATTAAATAATTCAAGGACTTGCAGTCTCACATGAAAAATGTGTCGAGTCTAAGGCGTAGTATATGAGGTAAATGGGACAATAAGACCCAATTTTTAATAAGTTTAGGGGAAAAAGTTTTGAAGTAAAAAGAGCAAGGACATTAACATTGAAGTTGACAAAGTGTAGGGATATAAAATGTAGTTTAACCAAATTGCTGGCTTCAACCGTAGTCGTTAAATCAAAACCCTAAGGGAAGTTTTTTTTTTTTTTTCAAAAACAAAGCCTAAGGAAAGAGCAAATTACCGACATATATATTTTATACTCCCCTAAAACCCTATAAAATCCACACATTGATCGGAGCATATAGACAGTACAACACCAACCAACCAGAGAAAAAAAACCTAAAGACACAGCATCAAAGTTTTCTCTCACCAATATTTCTGCAGGTTTTGTTTTTCAATTAATCGACCACAAAAAATACCAAACATGGCAGCAACAGCACCCTCATGGGCTGATCTTGACAGAGATTTGCTACACCTGATCATGAGAAGCCCCTGCCTGGATCCACTAGACCTCATGAGTTGCCGCAAAGTCTGCGTCTCATGGCGATGGGTGTCGAAAAAAGTATGCGCCAATATCCACCGCTCTCCAGTACTTCACTTGATGTCATGCTTCTTCTACCCCAACCTAAACATTAATGGGTTCTATCCAATCCTCCTACCCAGGGAGACCCGGGATCAATGGCACTTCAAGTTCATGCATTCCTGTCGGGGCTGGCTGCTTTGCAGTCAAGGCCACCGACTTGAGCTAGTCAATCCTTTCTCGCTGGCTCGAATCAACCTCCCTCGCTGTGATTTCGACAAACCCGGCAGCAACCTCGTCCTCTCGGGCAGCCCTAGTGACCCGGGCTGCCAAATCCTGCTCCTGGACTTGAACCACCGGAGAGTGAGACGGTTGAACCGGCGACGGGATGGGTGGACGAACGTGTATAGCTACATGCAAAGGAACTTTGATGATGTGATCATTTACAGGGGAAGGTTCCTAACGGTTGATGAGGATGGGAGCCTGAAAGACCTCAAGTGCAATAGGAGCAGCAAGCCCCCTGTTGCTTATACACATCCCAAGACACGCCGTAGGTACCTGGTGGAGTCGTTGTCTGGTGATTTATTGATGGTGACTAGGTCGGTTAGGTGGAAAAGGCGGCCCATAGCGGAGGAGGACTTTGTTGTGACTATGGAGTTTGGCGTGGAGAAGATTGTTCTTTCTGATTGGAATGATCCGCATAGCACAAGTAGTGGTAGTAGTACTACCCCCACCGTAGCCTCTTTCGAGGAAGTCACCAGCTTGGGTGATGATGAGGCTATCTTCTTGGCTTTTGGGGATTCCAGATGCATCAAGGTTTTCGGTCCAACGCAACCCAACTGCATATATTTTGCTGATTATTCTATGTTAGGGTACCACCATATTCTGGAATCCAATGATTCTGGTGTGTTTAACATGGAGAACAAGACTATACAGAACATCCCTGGCGATCCCTTCTGCAGGTGGTTTAAACCAGACATCTGATATTAATGTGAACAGATTAGTAGTACTGAGTCATATAATTATATCCCTTATATATGCAGGTGGTTTAAACAAGACACCAATGATTACAATGTTTTTCTCTCTTTTTTTTTTTTTCTTTTTTTCCCCCTGAATATGGAAGTCCCTTTTTATTAGAATGTTACGGAATATTTTTTTTTTTTTCACTATTCTAGATTGATTTCTCCAGTGACTTCTCAGTTTGAGATCGAAATATTTAGTTTCCTTGACAATTTAATGTAATGGATTGGTGCTGAAAAATTTTTAGGATAAAATAATGTAGATACCATGGCGTACGGGGGTGAGAATACATGCCAGCAGTTGTTAATGTTGTTCCGGTGTCCAGGTCTTGGGGATATTGGGATCATAGAATTCCTTATTCATTCACTGAGATCAGGGGGATGGATGGCAATGCTTTTACGATGTCTCTCGTAATTGCTAAGTACGATCCGGCTACCAATTCTTATGTTCCTCGACACCTTTGCCCTCATCACAACCTTATGTTTGGTTAGGTTCTTTCTAGTTCCTTCCTCCCAAAGTTGAATCCTTCTTTTGGCTTGTTCATAATGGCGGTATTAATTGGCACAGAAGCTCCTTTGTCTTTGCGTAGTAGAGGTATCTTGCAATTAGGAATCTCTCTGTCCCTTTTGCCACCATATATATGTCATGGATACCATTGATCATCGTTTTTCTACATTGTGCGCTGAGCGGCCCGTCTGTGGCAGTCTCTTTGTCACTGATGGGGTTGTTGGATCGCACTCGCACCGGCATCAGTCTCAGATTGGTTATTACATTAATTGTTTCTACCAGCTGACGGGTTATTGGCATAGTCAGGAAGCTTGGGGTACTCGTGGCCTCCTGGGTTTGGCTACCCTCTGGACCCCCGTGTGTGGCTGCATGGCTCGTAATGCACCGGTGTTTGATAACGAACCGGTGTCCATTAGTTGTTTGTTTGATCTTCTTTCGACCCGAGCTACTTGATGGTTTAACGCTAAGCATCCGTCTTTTCCATACTACGGTACTAGTGCGTCTTCTGCGACATTCCAAACATTGGTTGGGAGCAAAACCTTCGAGTTACTCTTCGTTTCACGACTTCATCACTTAGTTTCTGTATGCTGTATTTTCTGTTTACAGTACTCTTTGGTCTATATTCATTGTCAGGTTACATCTTGACAATCTTTCTGTAATCAGTTATGATACACGATTAGCGTAAGGAAAAGGAAGATAAAATGGCGCCAATGCGCGAAGAGAGTGATTAAGAAGTAAACCATGGTGGATGCAATAACATACCGGTACATCTTGGGGACGTCTGGATGAAGTTTCTAGCAGGTTGATCCCTTATGTATGTCCATTATGTTCCCAGGCCTCTAAAACTGGCCACTATTTGTTTCTCTCTTACTCTTCCTCTTCTGAATTTTAAAAGCATGTTTTGGTGCTTTGTAAAGTCCCTTGCAGTGTAGGAATTGTTTCACTGGGCAAGAGTTATCTGCAGAAAAGAAATCCCCTTTCTATTTTCTGCTTTCTTGCAGTTTGCATGCTGTTATTCTATTTATTTTATTTGTTTTTAGTTTGCCATTAGGTATATAGAGATTTGGCCCGATTAATCTCGATTCGATTTGAGTCCCGGCACTTTAGGTATGGTGGGTGAGTCTCCCAAAGAATTTTTGAGTTCATTAAGACTTGGGCCCAAGACATCCCTCAAACAGAACCAAATCGCTTACCAAGAGAAATTCTAGAATATTTTCACAAAGTTTCATAACCAAGATGAATTCAAATTTTTAATATAAGCTAAATTTCTTTTTAACCATTTAATTTTAACCAAAAAATCTACTTCCGTGACTTAATATTTTGATCAAACAAATTGGTCATTTAACTTTCAAAAAATATTAAATTGGTCATATAGTCTTGACGCCGTTATATATGACACTATAGCAAAATAACGTCATTTTGGCTATAGGTGTTCTTTTTTTTTTTTTCTATGTTTCCTCTTTCCTTTTTTTCTTTGTTTTCTTTCTCTTCTTTTCACCATTTTGTCAAAAAAAAAAAGAACCATTTAAAATGAATCCAAAATAAAGATAGAAAAAGAGGAAGAAATACACTTCTTTTTTACTTTGTCGGGAAAAGACTTTTCGGAAATCGTCAGAGGTAATAACTAATTTGATACTTCTAGAAAGTTATTACGAATCTATTTGAATAAAAAATTAAATAACCAAAATCATTTTAAATTAAATTTAAGGTGTGTAAATTGAAATTTAACCATATTATTATTCTCTCAAGTATCATGTCACAAGGCATAAATATAGCATTACAACTTTAAATTCCTACAGCATTGAGCAAGGCAATTCTCTTTGTTTTAAAATATATTAATAAATTGACAAGGAGATATGCAAATTAATACATGCATATAATATATATATATATATACATATATATGTATATATATATATACATATATATATATATATCTATATATATATATATATATATAATGCAAATTCTTTTTTCGTTATGGTGGATGCAAATAAAAGTAGAAAAAATATTTAGAAGCATTTTCTCAAAAAATATTAAGGGAATTGAAAGATTTGGAATCGAATGAGGGATAATATAGACAGAAGGTGCCCGTAAGTCGTCAACGAGGATTGGCTCAGTTGGTTGAGGTTCAATAAGCACACCCATTAAGTTGAGAGTTTTAACCCCACCGACCGTCCCACTTGGTGAGTAATCTATAAATACCACTTTAAGCCACCCCAAAACATAGACTTTTTTCAAAAAAAAAAAGGCTACACAGGGACACACAAAATACAGCAACATTATGAGAATTACATGACAGCCGCAAGTTTGTTGAAATTTCTGTGAGGACTTCTCCAATTGCTGAAGGTCGCACTGTGGGATATAACGTGGAAGACGCTAAAGGGGAAGTCTGGTTAGTGACTTTTAATCCACAGAGTGACACGAATCAGAATTTGGTCGACAGTTCTCTCCCAAGGGACTGCGAACTTATCAAAAATCTATTTGTTCCTTTCTAGCCATATGGACCATAAGATTGCAAAACTAATGGACATCCATAAGGATCTACTTATGTAGTAAGGTGGCAGGAAGTCCCACTGCACAAGAAACTCGTCGAGAGATGCAGGTACACACCAGCATACTCCCCACCAGCGGCAGAATTTACTCCAAATGTTCCACGCTTTTGGGCAGGTGAGGAGGAGATGGTCCCTCGTCTCCAGGTGAGTATGACACATAGGACAGATGGAGTTAGCTAAAGAGATGATACTGCGGTATCTAAATACAAGCGGGATACAAAACACAAAATAAATTACAAAGACAGGTAGTGTTATCACAACTCCAAAGAGCCATTAGTTGGAGTCAGACTCCATCATCAAGAAGATGAATTCCCGTGCTGGTAAGAACAAAATTGATGAGACTACAGTGCTTATCTTTTTGCGCCATTGAAGCACAGGAAACAACTCGCATTATTGATGCTATCGGTTGGGACCGAGGAGCTTGCAGTGCAGAGATTGACCTTGTCTTGATAGAGATGGAGGCCAATAAAGGTTTTGACTAGGCTAGGTCTCGGACTGATACAACAACAAACCTACATTCCCTCTAGACTCACCTCTGCAACTAATTGATCCCAAGATCTCCAATCTCCAATCAAACTAGGTTTTAATAACCTTATTCTTCGCCTCCTAATCTCTATGGAATAGGCAATAAACAATGAGCATTACAAGGGGTTAATTAAATGCCACAAGAATAATTTCTTGATAAGTGAAATAAATCCCAAAGAATTAAGTAAAGAGAATCTCTCCCTTTGTTTTGATTGTATCTCACAACCAAGAAGAACACCTTGAAAAAGGTAAATGTTTTTCTGTCTATTATTTTCTGAATGATCTACTCGACATAATAGAAAATGAAAAGTACTTATACCCCAAATTAGGCCAAGTCGGCCAAACATAACCCTAGTCAAGTTGGACTTGACTTTCTCCTAACCTTGATGGACTAGTACTAACCCAAAATAATAAAAACATCACCTAACCCAACAAAGGGTACTTAAGCCCATAAAATAAAGACCGAACTAATTATAACAAAAATCAAGCCAAAATTAATATCCCAAGAGTAATTATAAATCGGCAACTAAAATTAAAAGCATAATATAAATTACGACATGGCCCCCAATTGACATAAATAAAATCGACTGGGTCCTCCACCATTTGTTGAAGTTGACTACTCCTCTAAGGTGATCAAATGGATGGTTTTCTCTTCAAGCTTGGCTTGATTGATCTCTTTAGGTCCTTTTTTTAACCAAGCTTGATCAAAAAAACTCTTCTTGCGCACCTTGGAGCAAGCCTTTGTGATTGCATCTTGAAGTGCACCTCCTTTTGTGCTTGGTGCTGGCTTGTCTGTATCATTCCCCCTTCCTCAAAAGGATTTTTCCTCGAATCTAAACCTGCAACGTCAAAGAGACAAAGATAAGCAACATTAATAGAGACATCCGCTTTATGCTTACCATGCAAAGCAGTCGTGTAGGTGTGGTCATGGATGCGCCTCAACACTTGGAATGGTCCATCTCCTCCATGATCAATCTTGGAATTCCACTGCCTAAGTGACCTGTAATGCACCCAAACTAAATCTCCAGGATGGAAAACTTGCACTTGGCATCTTGGAGCTCACTTTGGAGCTTGTCGAATGTGCCTCGGTCCATTAGGGAACCAAATCTTGGCTTGATGCCCTCCAGCTGATGTTGGACTAAACAGCTCCTTTACTTGGTTTTCTTCTGCATTAAGTTCAACTTCATACCCCTTCCCCTTAGGCTTGAACTTGCCAATCTCAATTTGGCTTCCATTGAACAAGAATGTTTCCAATTGGCGCCAAGGTCTCCTCCACTAGAATTTAAATGCGCTACCTGTATGGCATGTGAGTGAAATCCTAAGGTGCCATGTACCAGCAACACCTTAGGCTAAGTATCCTTGTAATACTGCAAAGAAACAGCAAGAAAACTGAAAAGAAAAGGGTGAGTGTTAACCTTAATCCAAGCTTCGTTATATAAAAGTACAAACAAGATCTTCTTGTTCTCACAAACATCTCTCTCTTCTCTTTTTTTCAGCAACTAAAATCTGTCTCTTTTCCTTTGCCATGTCGACATCTCTCTTGTTTTTTGTACCTCCACTCTTGTTGATATTGGCCCTCTTGTCTTCACTCAGTTTTTGCTCTCCTTCTGCAGAGCCCCTGGCTTTCCTCTCAACCTCACCGAATTCAGCCATTAAGGCCTCTTTCTCCTTCTTCCAAGCCTCCACAGATTTGTGCATAAACAACTAGTCCTCATAAACATCCTAGGGAGATAATGGCGCAAGGACCATTTTCCTTTCACCCATGGTGAATGTTACCTATTCTGATGACTAAAATCTCATCAGAGTACTTTCCAATGGTGAAGGAAATAAGTACCTGACCAGTCACTTTGATCTCGCCACTATCATTACGCCATTGAAGCTTGTATGGCTTGGGATGCTTCTAACGTCCCGGCTTGTCGACTGTCACTACAGACCAACACTGGACCTTTCCAACATGCTTTGTCCTCACTCGCATGTTTCCAGGGAAAACTTCCCAAGAGGTCACCCATCCTAGAATTGCTCCAAGTCAAGCACGTTTAACTTTGGAGTTCTTCTGGAATGAGCACCGAAAAGGTAGGTGCACCTTGTTGATATAGTTAGTACACATCAAACCATTTAAGCTACTCTCAATTGTACAGTCCCATACCTGTACAACTTCGAAATTGCCCTAACTGTGCAGCCCCATCCCTACACAGTCTCAAGATCTCTCCTATTTCGGTGTGGATCGGTTCATTCCCGTGCCCCTCCGTCTAGAAGCCGCTCCTTGTCCATGCTCATCCCGGCACCGGCGTACACTTCCCGCCCTCATAGACCCCGGGGTGTCATAGGCCCACCAGCTTCCGTTAGGTTCGTCCCCGAACCCTGCACCGTACTAGAGGAGTCCTGGAGCTCCGCTACCAACTGTAACGTCCCGGCTTGTCGACTGTCACTACAGACCAACACGGGACCTTTCCAACATGCTTTGTCCTCACTCGCATGTTTCCGGGGAAAACTTCCCAGGAGGTCACCCATCCTAGAATTGCTTCAAGTCAAGCACGTTTAACTTTGGAGTTCTTCTGGAATGAGCACTGAAAAGGTAGGTGCACCTTGTTGATATAGTTAGTACACATCAAACCATTTAAGTTACTCTCAATTGTACAGTCCCATACCTGTACAACCTCGAAATCGCCCTAACTGTGCAGCCCCATCCCTACACAGTCTCAGGATCTCTCCTATTCCGGTGTGGATCGGTTCATTCCCATACCCCTCCGTCTAGAAGCTGTTCCTTGTCCATGCTCATCCCGGCACCGGCGTACACTTCCCGCCCTCATAGACCCCGGGGTGTCACAATGCTTTTGAGTTTGCAGCCCCATCTTCTCCACTAACATAGTGCTCACAACATTGGTGCAACTTCTCCTTCTGCTCAATTCCCTCTTCGTTTTGCTAGATATTGAGCATCCTCCTGGTCACACACAACCTCTGAGCCACCTCCTCTGGCTCATCAGAAGCGACATCTGCATCCTCCAACTCAGGCATGCCAGCTAGTGCTGGATCAACATAGGGCTCCTCCTTCCCATTATCAGAGTACACCTCCCCATGCTCAGTGGTAAGCATCACCCTCTTATTTGGGCACTGAGATGCATAATGTCCCAATCCCATGCACTTGAAGCACTTAACATTTGGCCTTCTCTTGAGCCTTTGTTGGTGCATTGGGTGCCTTTGATTCAGTCAATTTCTGTTACTCCTTGCCTCTCAACGGAATCGACTTTTGTGCGTCTAAAACAGGCTTGCTTAAGCTCTCCACTTCTTGCTTGGTATAATTTGTACTTGCACTCCAACTGGTATAACTTGATGGTCTCCCATAGGTCTTGGTCTTAAGTTGCTTCTCTATTTTAGAAGCTAGATCTACCATCTCCTCAATCTCTACATAGTGTTGTAGCTCCAACACATTAGCAACATCCTTGTTTAACCCATAATAGAACCTAGACATATTAGTCTCCACATCTTCTTCAATCCCAGCTCGGTGCATTGCCATCTCAAGTGCCTTCCAATACTCTTCTACACTCTTGGTTCCCTGCTTGGTTGCTTGAAGCTTATAAAGCAACTCTCTCTGATAAGAAGCAGGAACAAACCTCTTCTTCAGAATTCTCTTCATCTCTTCCCATGTTTCTATCTCAGGGTCTCCATATCTCCTCCTTGAAGTGACAAGCTTGTTCCACTAAGACCTAGCATAGTCTTTGAACTCCTTAACTACAAGCTTGACCTTCTTCTCCTCTGAGTACCTATGGCAGTCAAAAATCGACTTCACACTCTGCCCCCACTCCAAATACTCCTCTGGATCACTAGAACCTAGAAAGGTTGGAATTTTCATCTTGATGGTTCCTACACCTCTATCTATCCTCATTGCTTTGTCTTTGTAACACTATCTAAATTACCCCTGTTAAAGAATCTGGGCCTCTGATAACTAGCTGCACCTCCTCCTCTACCAAACAGACCTCGGCCTCCTCTTCCCCCAACAGGCACTCTCTGATTAACCTCTCCAAACTGCTCCTCCAATTCTTCCTCAAGAATAGGATGTTCATCAACTTGGCGGGCAGCTTGCTCCTGCACTCCTCCTCCTTCTCTTCTAGGTGCCACAATGCTATTAGAGATCTCTTGGACAGTTTGCTCTTGCCTCTCCAACCGATCACTCAACTCCCTGGTCTGTATGTCAATTCGGGTATTGGTCTCCCTTAACCCAAGATGTGTCGCCCTGACTTCATCCCTAACCTACTTCATCTAAGCATCTGTGTGAGTCATGAAATCCCTCAACAATACCATAATAGAAGCAAGGTTCGGCTCACCACCCTCACTACCACAAGTTGTAGACATGATGAAAAACCTGCAAAAACTTGTTAGTAAAACAAATCCTCACGTGTTTACACTCGTGTTTCACTCTTGGCAAGGATGTATCTCTCAGCCTTTTTTCTCTCTAGATTCTGCTTCAACTTAATAAGTTAGGATCAAATATCACAAAACCAAATAATCAGCTTGCAACAATTAATTAACGAAAACAATGAAATCCTAAAGAAAGAAAGAAAGAAAGGAAAAAAAATGTCTAGAAACAAATTAAGACTCCAACAAGCAAAAGAAAAGTCACACACAAGGACAAGGTAATGTATGTGAAGAATATTGCAGCAATTAAATGATATGAAACAATTATCACCCAATTAGAAAAGCTGAAATAAGAACAAGACAATCAAATAAGCAGAAAGAAAGAGGATATTCCCAACTAGATATCCTAACCTTAACCTGCCGAATTCTCAAACCTTCATTCCTTCTCCTTTTTTTTTTTTTATAATAAGTAATATGGATAGTGTCGATTTAGGTAAAAAGACCAAAGCAAGCTAACTGTAATGTACAAGCACTATGTGGACAGTAGCAATTTTTCCAACCAATTGACACCTTTTTTTAAAAAAACACTAATATGATTTGCTGATGTCGATTCAACACAACGCAGACAACAACAAACCACTAATTCACCAGAAGAATTCAGTTAATTCGGCCAAGACAGTACACTTTTCGCACTCTTTTTTTTAATAATATATATACCAAATCGACTAAAAAAAACAACCAAAAGTGATGAATGTATCAGGACCACTTCCAGGAAGCATTAATCGACAAGGCAACTCTCTTTTTTTAAAAAAAAAACAAGTAATAAGCGTGTCGACTAAGAACAACATCACCCAAATTGAAAGTAAAATTGGGTAATAACAAAAGTAATCAGGTCGACAACACAATAGCCCATTCGAAATTTTACATATATATATATATATATATATATATATATATATATATATATATATATATATATATATATATATCAAATGACGACAAGAATACACAGCAAGAATAAGAATTAAATGACACAAGGTATGATTGATTGAACCTGTAAGCTCCACTACCAACTGATACAGCAACAAACCTAGAATACCTCTAGATTCACCCCTACAACTAATTGATTCCAAGATCACCAATCTCCAATCAAACTAGATTTTAGTAACCCTATTCGTCGCCTCGTAATTTCTATGGAATAGGCAACAAATAATGAGAATTACAAGGGATTAATTAAACGACACAAGAATAATTTTTTGATAAGTGAAATCAATCCCAAAGAATTAAGTAAAGAGAATCCCTATCTTTGTTTTGATTGTATCTCACAACCAACAAGAACACCTTGAGAAAGGTAAACGTTTTTCTGTGTATTATTTTCTAAATGATCTACCGACATAACAGAAAATAAAAAGTACTTACACCCCTAATTAGGCCAAGTCGGCCAAACCTAACCCTAGTCAAGTTAGACTTGACTTTTTCCTAACCTTAAAGGACTAGTACTAACCCAAAATAATAAAAAAAACACGTAACCCAACAAAGAGTACTTAAGCCCTCAAAATAAAGACCCAACTAATTATAACAAAAAGCAAGCTGAAATTAATATCCCAAGAGTAATTATAAATCGGCAACTAAAATTGAAAGCATAATATAAATTGCGACAAGGTCCCCAATTCGCATGAATAAAGTCGACTTGGTCCTCCACCATTTGTTGAAGTCGACTACTCCTCTAGGGTGGTCAAATGGATGGTCTTCTCTTCAAGCTTGGCTTGCTTGATCTCTTGAGGTCCTTGTTTGAACCAAGCTCGAGAAAAACAACTCTTCTTGCGCACCTTGGAGCAAGCCTTTGTGATTGCATTTTAAAGTGCACCTCCTTTTGTGCTTGGTGCTGGCGTGTTTGCATCACGGGCCGATGCGTAATTCCTTCTCCACAGTACGTGCTCATTGGTCCTTCGCCATGAAGTCTCAAGTACGACATTTTATCCAAAGCTGGCATGTGAATTTGGCTTTTCTTTGCAAAACTAAATGTGCAAAAATACACTTGGTATTCTGTCATCGTTTGTTGGGACTCGAAAATTTGGAATTTGTGGCAGTAGACTTGGTTGGGCATGCTGGCGGCGCACCTAGGTAATGGTGGGTGAGTCTTCCAAATGAGGTTTTCTGCGTACACGAGGACTCAAACCCGAGACCTCGCTTATGCGGAACAAGTCACTTACCACTTGAACCAAACTCAATTGGTGGATAATAATTTTTTTAAAATAGAGAGATCGGTAATCGTAGGGTCACTTTTTGTGGTAATCATAGGGTCACTTTTTGAGGTGTTTATGGTGACTCCAAAGTGGCTTCCAGGGTACAGATGTTTCAAGCACTGTAGTCTCTAAAGCACGACTTCCCTGCCCCATGGCATGTTCTTCGTAATTTCAATGAGACACTGGCAGCTTCTGACCGTAAGAGCGGTAGATTTTTGTGCCAAAGGTGCAATGGCCTTCCACAACTTCATCCAAAGTTTAGACCTAATTGAGTTTAGACTGACTGATCATCTTTTTACATGGGTAAGAATGGGTTGCCTAGAAGAATCGATCGGGTATTCACCATGGGTGAATGGTCCCTATGGTTTCCTAATCTACTCCTCAAAGCCGGACGCAAGCAGGGTTCAGATCACTGCCCCTTGCCATTGTCTCAAGACTACCGAGTGTTGGAAAGCCAGCCGTTCAAATTTATCGCCGCTTGGTGAGAGTTTCCCAACTTCTTGGAGGTCCTGGTAGGTATGTGGAAAGAAACATGCAACACTTTTCCAAGAAGTTTTAATCTGCTAAAAATGTTGAGTATGATGAGGCAACTCCTGGCTAGGTGGAATAGGGAGGTTTTTGGCAACACCAAGACCAGCATGGAGAAAATTCAACGAGAACTTAATGACTTAGATAAGATCGCGTATTGCAAACCCCTTTCCGTCGATGGCCATAGAAATTTGTGCAATTTGAAAGCTGAGCTTGATTTGAAAACCAGACAGCATGAATGTATATGGCGACAGAAGGCCCCTATTATTTGGTGCAAACTTGGTGACCGTAACTCTAGGTTCTTCCACCTATCAGCATGCAACAGAGGCCGAAAAAATAGAATTGATTGCATCAGCATTAAGGGTAGTACCACCTCAGACCCTGTGGAGATTAGATTTGAATGCAAATTTTTTAGCAAATTGTATGAAGGTGATAACAGAGTCAGGCCTTCCATTGACAGCTCCAAAGCCCCAGGGCTCTCTTAGAGATAATCTAGTGTAGACTTGTATTGATCCTGTGTTGTGTAGATAACTCTTATCTATGGGATTCTTAGAAGAATCACAGAGATAAGACCTACCCACACAGCACATGATCAATACATGTCTATACTAGATTATCTCTAAGAGGCCCCATGGTTACAATTTTTCTTTTTGCAAGAAATGTTGGAACCTAATTAAATAAGAACTCTTTGACATATTGATGCAGTTTGCAGATTTAAGAAAGCTACCCAAGGGAGTTAATACAGCCCACATGACACTCTTTTCCAAGAAGCACAACTTTGATGATTTTAGGCCCGCAACCCTTGTTAACGGGCTGTACAAAATTCTATCTCTAAGGCTTAAGTGCACTCATCCAATAGAGCGCTTTTATCGGGATTTGGATTCTCTCCTGTACAGTATTCAACAGGAGAGATCCTGTTAAATAACTACAGTTGATTTGTTTAATCAATGGCCCTAAAATATATAAGGTAAGAAAAATTTAAAAAATTAAATAAGGTAAAAATAAATTCTCACCAATGATTTTGAAAATCATGGCCACGATTCAACGAACAGGACATAACTTTACAGGAGAGGATCTCAATCCCTTTTATCGAAGGGAGGAACGTTATGGATGCTGCCTTCCTCACGAGCGAAGTCGTTTATGATCTAAACCAAAACAAAAAGAAAGATGTTGTATGAAAAATCAACTTCAAAAAAGCATTTGTTTTTGTGGATTGGTCTTATCTTATGCAGGTCGTGGTTGCTATAGGCTTTAGCATCAAATGGCGATGATGGATCTATGAATGTATCTCCTTTTCTAGAATTGCGGTTTTGCTGAATGCGTTGCCAATGGAGGAATTCACTACCCTTAAACAACGGGACCCTCTCTCTCCCCTTTCATATAACATCATTGCCTCCGCCTGACTGCCTCGCATCCTTACGAAGGCCCGTAGCTTGGAACTGATCAAAGATGTGGAAATTCAAAACATCCAAACCTCTATTCTCCTATATGCCAAAAATCATTTGGTTGCGATGGCATTTCCCCTAGCCTTAAGGCTTGGTGGGTTGAGGTCCCGGGTTCAAACCATGGACAACGCGTTGTGTAGTGGGATTTAGGATGTTTTTTCCCAAGAGATGTCTCCGAATCTTTGCTGTCTTATCTGGGTTGACCATTAATTTTTTCAAAAGTAATGTTGTCGGCATTTGCAAAACAGGACGAGGTGAACTACTTCGCAGGTCTGTTGCACTCTTGAGTTGAAAAATTCCCCTTCAAATACCTTGGCTACCCGCAAAAGGACTAATTATTTCTCTTCTGTAAATTACTCGAATATTTTTTGTTTCTCGTTTCTTACGTAATAATGAGTTTTGTTTTGAGGTGGGCAAAACCTACTATCATAACTCTGGTGGCAAAACCTAACTCTGGTGGGGCCTGGGGAGTGTGGATAGCATAACGGGTACTGTCAACTGTAGAAGAACACTAAGCTAGCTATATAATTTTCATCACGATTAACGTGACAGCTGCTAAATAATGAATTAAATGGCTCTTACAGACTTATGGTCACATTTGGATGTTGAACTTTATTATATGTTGCTAGGTGATTCAACTAGTTTTTTTGGTTACCCATGAGTTTTGTCCTGTATGATCTGGATCCGGGCTGTACACCCAACTACAGTGGACGGAGTTGCTTGGCATCCCAACCAACCACATCATGGATGTGGTAGCTAGTTAAAACTTATTATTCTTAAAATTTATTTTCTTGTTATAGTATTAGCAAGTCTAAATGAGCAAAGTATACAATTTGTTAGGTAGAAATCAAAGAGATATAACTTTTGGAAGTTTTACAAGTCAGTAGACATGAACCTTTTAAAGAATATTAGTCTCCCAGAGAGTGGCTGGTCCAATATACAAGTCACAATAAATTGGTCATTTTCCTTTAAACTCTATAATACCAAATCGGAAAACTTTCCAATGCAGTCTTGTCTAATTCTCAACCCACCTACCACTAGTTAAAAGCAAGAATCGTGCCACCATTTTGCAGTAAATTAAGCCGGATATACACATCTTTTATAGCATGAAAACGAATTAACAGTTTTACTTGTATTTTTCATATCTTCACTTTTTTTCCGATCCTAATCGTGTAACAACTTTACTTTTTCAGTTGATGTTTGCCTATCCTAAGTTTTGCTTTTCTATGGCATTCCACATTGTCCCAAACTTAAGAGGATAACTATTTTTCAAGTCTTAAACCTTTCCATTTTTTCTCAACTAACTCCTATACCTTTGAAAACTCTCATTTGAGTCATATTCTTTCATTAATTATAGCAAACAAATCCTAAATTTATTTTGTGACAAATCCTTCTGTAAAATCTAACTTTGTTAAGGGGATTAGTTACACTTTAGCCCCTCAAACTTTAGAAATAAAGCAAAAAAAACTCCCCAAATAAAAAATAACAAAAACTTGTATTATTTTAAAAGAAATATTAAACCTAAAAAAATAATAAAAAAAAACCTAAATCCTAAATCATAAAAATTTTAAAATTTCAAAAATATAAATCCTAGAATATTTAAACCTTAAACCTTAAAATACTATTTTAAACATTAAAACTCTAAGCTATAAACCCTAAAAATTTAAAATCATAAACCCTAAAAATTTCAAATCCAAAATTCAAAACCCATAAACCCTAAGCCTTAAAATCCTAAAAGCCTAAAACTTAAAAAAACTAACTGTTAAAACCTTAAACCTTAAAATCCTAACCCACAATACTTAAAGCTAAAATTCTAAATTGTAAATTACAAAGTCTTAAATACAAGAATCATAAAGCTAAATTCAGAAGTTCAAAATTTTAAGGCTATTTGGGTTTAGAATTTAAGATTTTAGGGTTTAGGATTTAAATTTTATGGTTTGGGATTTGAAGGTATTATGGTTTAGGTTTTGAGGATTTCAAGTTTTTAAGGTTTAAGGTTTGGTATTGTAGGGTTTAAATATTTAAAATTTTAGGATTTTAAATTTTTAGAGTTTAAGGCTTATAAATTAGGATTCAGGGCTTTTTAGGGTTTAAAATTTTAAATTTTTTGGGTTAGGGTTTTTAGTTTTAGGCTTTAGAGTTTAAATTTTTAGTGAAGTCATTTGGGTGTAGAATTTTAGATTTTTAAGGTTTAGGGTTTAGAGTTTTAATATTTAAAATTTAGTATTTTAAGGTTTACAAATTTAAGATTTTACGATTTATCTTTTAGAAATTTTAAAATTTTTATGATTTAGGATTTAGGATTCTATATATTTTTAGGTTTAATATTTTTTAAAAAAATAAATTTTTGCGGTAGTTTTTAATTTTATTTTTTTATTTGGGAAATTTTTTGCTTTAAATCTAAAATTTGAGGGACTAAATTGTAACTAATCTCCTTAACAAAGTTAGATTTAACGAAGGACTTGAAGTAATTTAAGTTTATTGTTTGTTGTAACTAATAAAAAAATAGGACTCAAATGGGGGTTTTCAAAAGTATAGGACTTAATTGAGAAAAATAGAAAAGTTTAGGACTTAGAAAATATGAAATTTTTTTTCTTCTACAAACACTTCGTTTAGCCTATATAAATGTCACTCCCTTTGTTCTTAGTTGCTCACAAATCCTCCCTATTGTTTCTCATTGTCTTTCTTTTTCCAACCCGGTTGAAGTTCACATTCTCATCGTCAATATAATGGCCTGCCTGAAAGATTCACTTGTGCTGATCTTTGTTTTCTTTGTGGCGCCAAACATGACATCTCGTGTGGATGGAGAATCCCAAGTGCCATGTTACTTCATATTTGGAGACTCCTTATCAGATGCTGGCAATAATAATGCACTACTTACACTAGCCAAAGCAAATTACCCTCCTTATGGGGTAGATTTTTATTTCGGGCCAACAGGAAGGTTTACAAACGGACTAACCATGGTGGATATAATCGGTAAATTAAAAATCCATATATTTTCAAGTATCCCATCTTTTATAGCTGTCACAGACTAACCATGGAGTAATGCTTTCTTTTGTTTTGACTGTGCAGCCCTTCTTGTTGGGTTAAACCAACCAATTCCTCCTTTTGCAAATATTGCTACAGATATAGAGGAAGGTGTAAATTACGCGTCAGGCGGTGCTGGAATTCGAGATGAGACCGGAAGTTACTTTGTATGTATATGTAGTTTTTTTTTTTCTTGATATGAACGAAATCTTTATTGCCACCAACAAAACATTACAAGACCTTGAAATTCGAATACATGGAAAGCAAAGCAGACCCAGGCACAACCAACATAAACTGCCTGGCAACCAGTGAAAAACAGTCCAAACCCCTGAAACATCACCCCACAATCGAGTACAAACTCCCAACAAAACTAGGCACAACACCAAGCAAAACCATCAGCCTAGATCACTACACATAAGAAAAGGAACAGGGGCGGAGAACAGTGCATATGTAGTTACACATTTGAAAGTGCATGCAAACTTTTTCTCAATTAAACTTTTTGAGTTTAAATCCGTAATACTCTGGCATATGCATCTGGGCAGGGTGATCATATCAGCCTCACTGAGCAGTTGGCAAATCACCGGGACATAATCTCACGCTTGACCAGAATTATTGGAGATGAAGCTGCAACTCAAACTTATCTTAACAAGTGCTTGTATACAGTTGACATGGGCAGTAATGACTACATATTCAATTACTTCTTGCCTGAATCTGGCACTAGAAAGTTGTTTACACCAGATCAATTTGCAGCACAGCTTATCAACCAGTATTCTCAGCAAATCAGGGTTTGCACCACTTGTGCTTTGCTATTCTGATTTCTTTTTAATTATTACATCTTTTACCCTTAATGCTTCGCAACAAACTTTTTTTCAGTCGTTGTATGATGCTGGAGCAAGAAAGATTGCCTTGTTTGGGGTTGGACGACTAGGCTGCATTCCTTTCGTACTTGCATCAAATGGAATAACCCAAGAAATCATCACTCGTGCAGTTCAACTTTTTAATGGCAGACTTGTCTCGCTTGTTGATGAACTAAATAAAGACCTGGCTAATTCGAAGTTCATCTATATAAACTTAACAAGCATACAATCAGGTTCATCTTGCTTTAACTATATATGATCAGTTTGTCTGTCAACTTAATTTACTATAGTGTTGCCGTAATTCCTCCTCATATATATATATATATATATGGAATTTTAATTAATATATATATCCCCACTTTCAGGTTTCAAAGTTTTGAAGGCAGGGTGTTGTCCAGTAAACAACAATGGCTTATGTATCCCATACTCAATGCCATGTCCAAACAGAGATGAGTACACGATTCTTGATTGTATCCATCCAACACAGGCCACTAATCACGTCATTGCTGCGACTTCTTATAATGCTTCTCATCCTTCTGATGCTTATCCCTTCGACATAAGCCATTTGGTTCAGCAATATTAGCTTGGCTTGCGAGGATATTTGGCATGCAACTGAAAACAAATATTGGATATCATAAGTTGCACAACATGAAGCGGAAGGAGACAGGAAAACAATAAAATGGTTGAGTTGAGCCCATTCATACAAATTAAAGCCATAAAGTTAAATTGTTTTATTAATTAAGTTTCCACTTATGATATATTTCATGTATATGTACTATTCCGATATTGAGTAAATAGTTTTTTCTGTCCCTCCACTCTATCGATTTCGCATTTGTTGTCCCTCTTCGTTTTTTTTAACTCATGTCGTCCCTCATCTCTTAATTTACCGGGTCACGTGGTCCTTTTAACCTGCTGCAGCAGGTTGATAGCTTTGGAGCTAACTGGTGGCAGTGGAGTCCACACACAATTTATTTATTTAATCATTCTTTTATTTAATCAAATTTTATTTTTAAAATCCATTAATCTTAATGTAACGCCCCGAATTTTCATAATTTGATTTTCCGGAATTTTCAGAATTTTTATTCCAATTTTGCCCTTGAGGAATTTCTGGATTTTTGGGTTAGGAAATAAATTATTTTTACCTTGGTTATATCGGAATTAAGTCGATTGTAGGACGGGTTTGGCTTTCGTTGGAGTTAAATCGAGTTTCGGAGTTGGGAATTAAATTTTGACGTAGTTTAAGTAAAACTACGTCGTTTTGGAGGCTTACAAAAAAAAAAAATAAGAATTGACCTAGGGCGGGTTGACCACGCCCAAGCTCAAAACGACGCCGTTTTGAGCTCGGGCTGGTCAAGCCCTAACCCCTCTCCTTTCTCTTCTCCTCTTTTCTTTTTTCACTTTCCTCACCCTTTTCTTTTGAAGCCGCCGCCGCCCCTTCAGCCTTCTCTCTCCCTTAGTTCCTCTCTCTTTCCCTCTTCTTCCTTCTTCTCTTCTCTTCTCTCCCTTTTCTCTCTTCCTTCAGCCTCTCCCACTCCCGAGTTCGTGGCTCTTTCTCCCTGCTCTCTGTCGCGACCGAAGCCATTACCTCTTCTCATCTCCTCCTTCTTGTCCACGCCGTCGATTTCTCGTTCCCGCATGTCGCCGTCGCCGTCGCGAGTTGCAGAGGGGAACGGAGTGAGGCCTGACCGGGTGTGACGAGGAGCACTGGGAATCGCTTCCGTCTTCCTCGCGTTACCGGTAAGTCTAATCCCTCCCTTATTTTCTCTTCTCCTCCATCTCGGCTGTGGGTTGCTGTTGTTGACGCTCCCTGTTTTCTTGGTTCGTTTTCGGTGGTGGGTTCGTGGGGATTGGTGTCGTGGTGTTTTCCGGTTGATGTCGTGGCTGTGGTGATTGTTGTTGTGTCGGGTTGTGTTGTTGTTGGACGGGGGCGGGGCTCGGGTTGTTGCAGGTTGTAGTGCTGTGGTGGTTTGTGGCGGTGCGTGGGTGTGTGTGTCGTTCTGGCAGTGGGTGGCTGCGGACGGTGTTCTTCCCGGCGACGGAGTTGGACGTGCTCGGGTTTTGTTTCCAGCAGGGGAGTGAGGCTTTGGTTTGGCTTGGACGGATTCCGGGCAGATTCGGTTCTGGCAGCAAGCATCCCGGGTAAGATCCGTTCATCAAATTTGTTTTTCTTCTAACCCGTTCTAGGGATTTATGAGTGTTTGTGTTGAAATCGACTTGGGTTGTTGTGTTGAATTGTCGCTGGCAGTTTTTGGAGAATTCCGGCGAAGCTCACCGGAATCCGGCGAAGGCTCGGGAATTTTCCGGCGAGGCTCGGGAAAATTCCGGCGAAGGCTCGGGTCTTGATTTTCGGCATTTTAACGGTATATTTGATGTATGATTTGTATTCATTCATGGCATGTACTATAATTCGGAATTGGGTTATGTAATTAATTGTGCTTAGTGGAAACCGAGAGTGAGAGTAGTATGAGGCCGGTAATTTACCGACACGGGTAGAACCTTAGGCCGGGAATCGTTGGGATCGAATTGACCTTGGACTTAAGTAACGGGCTTTAAGCCCAATCCTATAATTGGTTTAATAAGGACTTAAGAAGTGGGCTTTAGGCCCGGGAATTGAAATTTGGCTTAGATTGGACTTTAGGCCGGAAATTCGTAAAAGACATAATGAGTGGGCCATAGGCTCGGAAACTACTCTTGGACTTAGTTGGGCTTAAGCCCGGTGAACCTTAGGTCCCGATGCTCGGAGTTTTGGTGAGAGACATTAAGTCGGGTTTAGACCCGGGAATTTTATATTGGCTAACTAGGGACGGGTTTTACTCAGTTGAGCATTATAGTTACATGCATACACGTTTTTATTGTAATTGTCTGTAATTGGTTGTGTGTGCCGGTATTCAGGCACGGGTAACACCTCGGGAGCTGGAGGATCTGTTTTGGGAAAGGCTCCACAGGATAATCGTCGTTGAGGTGACTTTATATGTCTTTTTATGTTTGTATGCATGAGCTTGTTGGATTGGTTTGTTTGAGTTGCATGCTTGTTTGCTAACATGCTGTAATCTGTATTGTGTGCCTAAGTGTACTTTTTGCTTATGAGCTGGATGGTTGGATTAGTTATGGATTATAACATGTGGTGTGATTCTGGGTGTTTGGTGTGATGTATTGTGGGTCGGAGACCCGGTTATCTGCTTGAGCTGTTTTATCACACAACCCTGTTAAATCACAATCTCTTGGCACACATAAACTCATAACTTATGAATTAAGATAATGTACAGTAGAAGTTAGGCTACTGTGTGCTGATGACCGGTTGTTTCGAGCGGGAAGAGGTACCCCTCGGGTTTGCTTGCGGTAGCAAGTGTTATGCGGATTTGCATATGGGTCTGTAATGACCGGTTCAACCTCCCTCCTTCTACCTCCCTCCTTCTACCTCCCTCTTTCTCTCTGTCTCTCTCTCTCTCTCTCTATGGATATGTTGGGCTTCGTGCCTGGTTGTATTTGGGCTTATGCCTGGTTGTCTCATGAGACGGGACCGAGCTCGACGCACACAGTAGGGGGCCCTAAATAATAAATCTTAATAAGAAAAACTTAACACACAACAGATGGAGAATAATGAACTGTATGCTTGATTGTGTTGGCATGTTAGTACTGGTTGTTGTATGTTTGCATGCTTGTCTTGTTGCTCTTCTTTCCTTTCGGACTTGATCTGCACACTCTCATAATTAGGCTTATATTGCTCACTGAGTAGGCGACTCACATAATCGCCAACGTTGTTTTTCAGACTTTAGATAGCGTGCAGTCACTTTCCATCCTTCCAGAGTACGGACGTGGTTATCTCAACAGGTAGCTGTGCTTGATCTCCCGGTTGGATCCATAGAGTCGGCATGCATGTTGTTTTGATTCTCTTATTTTTACTCCGTTTGATTCTTCCGCTGCATTGGATTTTTATTGAGATGTCACTATTGATTTTGGATTATTTTATCGGCGGATTGCCGGGATTTACTATTGACGATGTATCGGCAGGATGCCGGGTTTGATTTGAGGCTTGCTAAGCCGGTTTGACTATGTTTGTTACGACTTCTCTTTTTATTTGAGAATTTTGGATATTGTTGATATTGGTTTTCGTGTCCCGGGTTGCAGGGGTGTTTTGGTAATTTCCTTTATTTGAGTATTTTATTTGTAAAATTGGGACACGGGTGTTTCACTTAATTTCCCTCATTATATACTGAATTTTATTATTTTTAACCTATTATTTTTTCCACATATTAATTTCTAACAACCAGAATATTATATTAATTTCCCTCATTATTTGTTTTTTTTTTTAATTTATAGGTTAGAATTAGATATGCCTCTCTGATTGTTTTAGTTTTTTTTTTAATTCTAATTTTGAATAATTTTGTTCAATTTTGTTAACCGGAATATTATAGAGGGATTAGGTGAGGATATGATGATCATATTTAATTTTTTTCTCAATGCAGATTTAGAAATTAATATTTATTTTCTAAAAAAAATCTAATTTAAATAAATATTTTTAAGGCTTAAATTTTTGGAAAACTATAAAAAAGAATAAAAAATTGTGCAAATCATGGGCCCCAGTACCACCTGTCAGCTCCACAGTAACTAACCTGCTGCAGCAGGTAAAAAGGACCCCCTGACCCGGTAAATCAAAAGTTGAGGGATGCCATGAGTAAAAAAAAAAACGAAGAGGGACAACAAATATGAAATGGATAAAATGGAGGGACAAAAAAACTATTTACTCTTCCGACATTAATAGTAATGCATCCCTATCTTTTCTATTCAACATATAGCTGTATTTGTTTTTTTAAAATTTACTTCAGTGATAGTTCTCCATTGAACCCGTTAATGATGTGGTGCGTGCATGGGTAGTATATATATATAGTTATATATATATACATATATATGATTTAGTCAACAGTGAGATTGGTATAGTTTTTATGGTAGACCATAACTTTCATAATTTGCCGCCTTTTACAATCGAACCAAATCAGAGATTGCTCGCAACACACACCATTATCGTAGTTTGTCCCGAAACTTGGATAAAATCCAAACCAATGTCATTTCGATATTGCTGACATGACAACATCTGTAGATTAGATTCCCTAATTACAAATTATATTAGAAAACCTAATGTTTGTGTTGGCATGAAAAGGGTTGTTGGGCCTTCGTAGTCAATATTCAAGCAACCAATTCCTTGCCAAATTCAAAACTGATGGTTGTATTCTAGGGCGGGTCCCTTTTTTGGGCTTTGGAAACTCAAAAAGAATAAAACTTAGTAAGAAAGATGTGGGCTTGATGGAGGAAAGGCGATAACTTTCATACATCAGGAAAGCGTGCAAATCGAGCGAATCACAGCCTTATGAGATGGCCGTAATCTTGCACTACAGTCCACAACCTTGTTTTTGAGAGGTTCTGGCCGTTAAGCTTGAGACAGGTTATGATTTTATCATTTTTTTCAACTGCAATTGGTGGTTCTCATAACAGCAACAAGAGTACTCACAAAAAGAGAGAAAAGATGCATTGGACCATTACCTTTCACCTCTCTGTTTCCATAACATAAGACCTCAAGCTACTAGAATGCGCCCATTTATTAACGGATTTGGTAAGGGATTTTTAGCAAAATCCGTTACTAACGGGCATTTACAAGTTATAAATACCAGTTAGTAACGGATTTTGTCATAGACACAGTCCCTGATTAAACCCTTCGTTGCAAATTTGTTTGTAAAGAAAATTGTGATGGACCAATTTGCAACGGATTTAGCAAGGGATTGTGCCTGAGAAATTGTGACAGTTGTACATCCCTTGCAATGGGTCCGTTAGCAATACCCTCAACAGTTCACATAAATTATCCGATACTATATCCCTTACTATTTGAAAAGGAATAAAACCCTCACAAATCAATTCCTCACTATATCCGTCGCAAACTATATTTACAAAAACAAAAAAATAAATAAACTCAACACTGATATATTAATATACGCTCCTATTGTATTTAAAGTTAATTACAATCATATTTGGAGACAAAAAATGAAGCATAATAAAAAAATTAATACCACAAAATGAAAAGAACGTGCACATTTTTTTTGCTAATGTTTTTACACAAAAACAAAACAAAATAATTATAATTTTTTTGACATAATAAAATACAAAAAATTAAACCTTAACCCGGCGAATGAAGATCCATATCTAAATGTTCGGAAAAATTGTTTGGCCGCTCATAGATCTGCTCGAAAACTTCAAGCCACGGATAGATCTACACACCATCTTTTAGATCTATTACAAAACCAACAAATCCAAGCACTACTAACTCGATTAACGGTAAAAAAGTTTTTCTTGTCCCTTCACTTTTTTGTTTTCGCATTTGTTGTCCCTCTTCCTTTTTTTTCACTCAACATGTCCCTGAACTCACATTTTACCGGGCCACCATGTCCTTTTTCCATACTATTGCCAGTTGCTGCTGACGTGTCAGGTGGGGCCCACTTCCTACCTATTTTTTAATGTTTTTCTTCTCCTTCTTCTTTTTTATTTTATTTTCTTTTCTTTTTTATCCAAAATTTTAATATATCCCTTCTTTTCTTTTTTTCCCAAATTTTTTTCTTTTTTTTTGTTAATAACTCATCGCCACCACTCCCTCACCTCTCTTCACCACCTTCGGTACTCCTTCTCTCTCCCCAACCACCACCTTATCCTCCTCCTTATCAGTACCCACACGCACACGCACCATCTCTTCCCTTCTCTTCATTTTTTTCTGTAAACTCTTTCTCTCCCTCTCGCTTCTAGTTTTCTCGTTAAAATGCCCTCTCTGCTCCCTTCCTGAGCCACTGCGACATCGGCGAGGAGAGATCGAGGAAGACGAGACTAAGACAGGCCCCCCCTCTGACAGTAAGTCGCCGTCGAACCTGTCCTCCTCCTCCTCCTCCTCCTCTCCCTTCTATTAATTATTGGAATTCATCTTCTCTAGTTTTCTCGTTAAAATGCCCTCTCTGTTTCCTCCCTCCGCCGCCGTCATCTCCTCCTCCGCTCCCTTCCTGAGCCACGACGACATCGACGAGGAGAGATCGAGGACGACGAGACTAAGACGGCCCCCCCCCCTCTGACAGTACGTCACCGGCGACCCTGTCCTCCTCCTCTCCCTCTCCCTTCTATTAATTGTTCAAATTCATCTTCTCTAGTTTTCTCGTTAAAATGCCCCAAGTATGTATCAGTTCTAACATCGATTGCTTAATCAATTTTGTCGGGGCTTTCCGCCGGGTTGTGTTCATGGTGGCGGATGCGTGTGGCGGCGCTGCTGGTGGTGGTGGTGATGATAATGCCGATGGTGTTGGAAAGCTATAGAATCCGGCAATGTGTGGACTCTTTGGATAAACCACTAGGTCCACATTAACGGACTAATGGAGCATCCTTGCTTCGACCCGAGTTCTCTAGCCTGCCTTCTACCCCTACTCAGGTGACTCGTTCAGGACTCAGTCAGATGGATTTCTGGGATGGGGGTTTCGAGGAGGAACCTGCAATGGAAAGAGTGGAGTCTGGAAGGGACTTGAGGGCGAAGATTTACGCTAAGCTAAGTAAGGAGAACTCGCTGGACCGAACCGGCTCCGGGGTCTCGGCGCCGGATCTCGGGTGGGTTTCTGAGTTGGTAAAGTGAAAGGTCAAACTTGGGTCTTTGTTGCTTTTGGTTGTTTTGCTAATGGGGATTTCTTCATCTCGTCTCCTGGGATTCTGCTCTCTAACTTTTGTGAATATATGATGTTGAACTTGGTAATTGTTGCTCTTTTGGTGTATATAGTCGATGGGGGAGAGGGATCGCAATGTCAGTACTCTTCGTTTTGTGGGTAAAGAAAAAGAAAAAAAATTGCAAGTTTTTGTGTACAGACCAGAAGGATTCTCTTAGGACTGCCGGAGAACTGGGTTGCTAGTTTGTTTATCATCAATTTGTCCATGAATTTGTACTCTTTACTTCTTATAAAAAAAAAAAGAAGAAAAGAACGAAAGGTATATGTTCTGTAAACAATCACAATAATTAAAAAATTATGTATTTAGGATAGAATGCAATTCAAGTTATTTTGTTTTTTTAGGGTAGAATGCATAATATATTTATATTTTTTAAATTCTTTTTTTCTCTTCTATTTATTATAAAAACTAATATAATAAAACCTAGAAAATAGAAAAGAAAGAGAAAAAAGAAAAATAAATCAGCTGAAGTGGGCCCCACGGACACATGTCAGCGCCACAGCTCCCAACCGACTGTTGGGGGTCAAAAAGACATGGTGGCCCGGTAATTCAATAGTTGAGGGACATGAAGAGTGAAAAAAAAGGAAGAGGGACAACAAATGCGAAAACAATAAAGTGAAGGGACAAGAAAAACTTTTTTACCCTCGATTAACCATAGATCTTCGACAAAACAACACAAAAATGAAAATCAATCACAAAGAGAGGAAGATGGATCCTTACCCGTCAAAGCCACACATGGCTGGAGCTCTGTGGTTTTGACGACGGTGACATGAACTACCGGTCATGCTCAGAACATCCTCGAGCCTCGCCTGAAAACGGATCAAAGCGGCAACAGGATCAGTAACTGCTCCAGCACATCATTAGCACCTCGATTTGAAGAGGACAGCCGCAAACTACCACTATCGACCGCGGTTGGTTGCCATCTACCGTAAAGTCCGATCCTTGCCTGCCGAAGTCGCGTCCCTCACAATCGATACAACCAAGGCCCTCGTTTTCGCCGCCTTAAGATCCTTCATGTTAGGGCTTGCTCGAGATAGGGAGAGAGAAGGATGCGCTCTGTTGGCCCCTCACCGGCATGCCTTTCCTCGCTTGGCCGACAGTGGTGGAGAGGGAACCCCTTTTCGAGAGAGAGAGAGAGAGAGAGAGAGAGAGCAGCAGCAACTCCTCCTTCCATACCATCATCTAGAACCATGCCCAGTGAGCTCCCATTAGCTCCCACATCCACCCAAACCAACCCTCATCCACCATTCCCTAAACCCCTGCAGTTTTCAAAATGGAACCGGAAGACTATTCAGAACGCCAATGACAACAACCTTGTTGTCAGAATCTACATCGAGAGCCTACCCACCCGTTGGATACCTATTGACCTGCACCTACTGATGTCTAGGTTTGGAGACGTCATGGACGTGTTTATACCCCAAAAACCTAATAGGCAGGGCAAGCATTATGCTTTTGTTCATTTCAAGAGTAACGTTGATGTCTAGGCCACTATACGCAAGATTAACTCTATGCAGGTGGACGATAGCTTTCTCGCTGCTCACTTGGCCAAGAAACGTCTCTCTCACCCCTATACTAAGCATCATTCCCCACCCCAGACTATTCCGGTGCTGCCTCTCAAAGTTGATACTCAGAATAGGACATATGTTGCTGCCATGCCATGACCATAGTCGCTTACTCCCTCCATGCCTCCAATCCATGCCTATAACCCGAAATGCTCATCACCTGCTTGGCTTGATCAATGTATTCTGGGTGTCCTAAGAAACCATATCCCTTTAAGTAGCTTATCCTCTCTAGGTGTCTAGCCTGCTAAAGGATGTGGATATTATTCCTATGGGAGGTGTTTCTTATTTAATTACGTTCCCTTTTGTTGAAGACATGGAGGATGCGATCAATAGCAAACCAGCAGCTTTCGACCACCTGTTCTCTATTTTCAGACCTTGGAAAGTTGGAGATTGTCCTTTTAATCGTCTCTGTTGGGTTCTATTCAGGGGTATCCCCGCTCATGTATGGAACGGGGAGTTTTTTAAGGTCGTTGCTAGCAAAGTCGGGACCATGGTCGATTGCAGTTCAAAAACAAAGAGCGGGTCTCGACTTGATGTTGCAGAAGTGCTTATTCTAACCCGTAATTTTGGCTCTACTGATCGAACTCTATCGGTTCAGGTCGGTGGGTTTCATGCCTTGATTGGTATTATGAAGACTCAATACAACCCTACTGATTGGAATGGGTCCTCCTCTGGCACTGGCGATATTTCTGGCAGCGGTGTCATCTCCAAAGGCATGTTGTCCGGTGGCATCTCCTCTCCTGCTAGGTCCACTGAACAGCCTCACTCCCGTGCCATTCAACTGCCCAATCAACTGAGGCGATTAGTTCACATTCCCTAGACCCATTTAACCTCATACCTATTATCAAAAAGGGTTTGCCTACCACTTTGCCACCCTCTCAGAGCCGCCTTTCATGCACTTCGAGTTTTATTCCATCTGAACTGTCTAACTACATTCCCTGCACCAAATCGCACATGGCCCACCCCTCTTCCATCCCACTTCCGCCTTCCAACCCACTTGAGCTTGCTGTTTTGGCCCATTATAGTCCCCCCTCATACGTGTTGACCCCAGCTCAAAATATCACCCCCTTCAATCTATCAACCTTCAGAGGCCCACCCCGCAACAACCCAACGACGACAGCCCAAACACTTTTTCTCCTTACTCCTTACCCACCTATGCGAGCCCACAAACGCAGGCCTTAGTTCCTTACCCCGTGCCCCTTCAACCCAATCTTCCTCTTTTATTACCCCATCCCCGTTCAGACAACATTCACTTGTTTGTGAGTCCTCAGCCACACAATCCTATCATCAACAACCTCTATCCTTCTGGAGTGACCCCTGCGATCTCGTTGCTCAAGACTAATCTTCCCTACAGAAGCTTGTGGAAAGAAAGGTGATGGCGACTTTAAATGTGATGCAGACAAAAAGAGACAGGAGGACTAAATTCTTGTCTAAGACAGGAAGCATAACCTCAACTCCTAAGAGTCGCCAGTCAATCACCGACTCTGACATTTGTCGTATGAACAAGAAAGCTTTTACGTGTGCGGTGGAAGAGTCTTTTATCCCAGCATCCTTCACAGAATTGGAGGCTAGTGAGACCTGTAGGGTTGGGGACCTTATCGGATGAGATCAGTCTCAGTGCGCAGAGGAGACAAAACACATTATCCAGAACCTGGTCGTTGCTGAAGCCGACAATTGGAGGAGGTCTCAGGCTAATGCCTAGGACTGCTTTCGGTTAGCGCTTCTCTTGTGCTATTTTTATTTCCACGCTTAGTCTACTTACTTGGAATATCAAATGCATCTTTTCTGCTAGAAAGCAGGCTCATGTTCGTAGCTTGGTTGCTCGCTAATCTGTGAATTTTGTGTTTATATGTGAAACTAAGTGCTCGGGGGTGAATCTCCAGTTTTACCATAAAGTGTGGGTAGAGGTAATATAGATTTCACATCGGCGGAGGCCAACGAGTTGGTAGGTGGACTGTTGCTCATTTGGGATTGTGACATTTTCAAGGCATCCAGAGTGTGGGTCTCTAATAACTGGATCATCCTTGAGGGTATGTTTGTTCAGAGCCAGTTATTTGTAACATTGTGTGGAGTTTATGGGGATTCTTAAATGGAGTCTCAGATTCAAATGTTTAATGACCTAATTGCACTGAAGCCAGACTTTCCAGCTCCTTGGCTTGCAATGGGCAAGTTCAATGAGACAACATGCTCTTCTGATCGCAAAAGTGGCTGGATTCATAATCGGGGTGCTTTTGCTTAGAGAAACTTGATCCAACAGCTGAATCTTATCGAGTTTGGCCTGCATGATAGATGTTTTACTTGGGGCAACAGTAGAGCCTCCAGTCGTATCGATCGTGTTCTGGCAGAAGGAGAGTGGCACGAGTCTTTCCCTCACCTATTGTGAAGACCCAAATTTGACCCACTAACATTCTATTAATTTGAGTTATGAATATATTTTCGATTATGGATTAATGAGATGATTTAATCCCAAGTTTGAGTATTTTTGTAATTTAATGGAATATTAATATTTTATTATTTTTGGATTTTTAGTATATTTGATTCAGAATTATTGAGATAATTTAATTCTGAGTTAAATGTATTTAAATGTTTAATTATATTAAAATAAGGGTATTTTTATTGTTTTAGGCTTTTATTTTATTTTTAGGCCCTTTTGAGATGATTTTGAATTTTAAAATAAATAAGAGCCTGAACCAATAAAATATGGATCCTCCAGCAATTTTGGTCCATAAAAAATAGTGAGCTTAGCAACCATTTAACCCTAAATTTGGGATAAAATAATTCCTCAACTATTTTTGGTGACTTATGGTAGTTAGAGTGGAGTGGAGAGAAAGAAAACAAAATAGGAAAAGGGGTGAGGGTAGGCTACAAGTTAAGAGGTTTTCTGGAGCTTAAAATATGGGAAAACCTATTTAGGAAGAAAGTGAGAATCAAGTAGAGTCGGAATAATGAGGATCAAAACAGAAAAGGAAAGAATAAAAATAGAAACAGTTGGTGGCGTACATAAAGACATGACCGCCAGCACCTGGCGGGCTTCAAGACATGCCCGCCAGCATATGGCGGTCACCACGACATGACCACCATGGCTGGGCGGTCATCGCTTCCAGTTTCGGTAGTTTTACACTTTATTCATCTTTTCTTGATTTTGGGTATCTACCGTTGGATCTGGGTATTCAATCCTATTCCTTAGATCGATACCACGTCCAGACCCCCTAAACATAAAAAATAGAGCCCCCAATCACCCTCATACAGACAATTTTTCTCTTCTCCCTCTACAAACACATAAGTTTAGGTGCTTGGAATAATTCTCTAAATTCCAAGCATAGGAACCCTAGAAAGGGTTGAAATTATGAAAGAATTTCGTGGAGATGAGTAGCAATAGAGAAGCAGCAAGAGGAGAGCAAGAAAGTAGGAAGGAGGATAAGAATTAAAGCAAACTTGTGGAGATGGAAGGAGGAACCCGAGTAGAGGATTCCAGTACAGGCAGTCCCGGAAGAATCGCCATATCTGGAGCTGTATACATCGATTTGCTGCGTTCTTTGAGTCCCTGAAAGCTAAGAGGAAGACCTTCATTGTACACCTCGTGACCAAATAAAGCAACCTCATCCAACCAAAACTCACATTTGTTGAGCTAGGCATACCACTGTTGTTTCCCTCCACTCATGCAAAACCTGACTCAAATGCTCCTCACACCCAGCCTTACACCTCGAGTAGACCAAAGTATCATCAATAAAAAACGACCAAAAACCGGTCTAGGAACTCATGAAACATCCCATGCATCACACACATGGAAAACTATAGGATCGTTTGTTATCCCGAACGGAACAACAACCTCGTAATCATCATACCGAGTGCAAAACCCAGTCTCTGGTATGTCCTGCTCTGCAATCCTGACCTGATAGTACCCAGATCACAGTTCAATCATTGTGAACACGGATGTACCCTGCAACTAATCAAATGGGTCATCAATTTCAGTATAGAATACTTGTTCAACGGTTTGTAATTAACACATATCCGCATACTGCCATCATGTCCTTAACAAACAAAACCGGTGCACCTTACAACGAGATGCTTGGTCAAAAGAAACTCCTCTAGTTATACCTCCAATACTTAAAGCTCAGTCGGAGCCATTCTGTAAGGCGGTATGGAAATAAGGCAACTCTCAATACCAAGTCCACGATATACACCACCTCTTGTTCAGAACACAACCCTGGTAATCATCAGGAAAAATATCGTAAACTCCTGCACAGTCGGGATATCCTCCGAACCCGGCACTGGTACCGAAGAATGAATCACGTGAGCAAGTGAAGCATCACACACCTCCCGGATCATCATGAAGCCTGGATAGCCGAGAAACAACAAGCTGACAGAGCTCCTCACTCTCCAATGAAACTAATCCTCGCCCTCACAGAGAAGATAAAGAGACTTCATTGGCTCGACAATCCACCACTGCCTAGTGTCTAGATAACCAATCTAATCAAGTATCACATCGAACTCATCCGAGTCCCTCATGCCAAGACCAGAAAGAAAACTGATTAACCATTGTATTGACACTTCTCCAAAGTAATAAAACATCCTTTTGATGTTAACAACCGCACCCGCGTAGCAGTCACATAAGACATCGTTTAATCCGATTCTGATACTAGATGATGCACAACCTGTTAGTAATATGCCCAAAAGCAAATCAATGGATGATTGTAGTCATGTATATACACATTAAGGTTATTCCAATAAATATCGTTTATGAGATAAACGCTTGCACATATTTATAACCCTAGAATATTTATATATTCTTAAATATCCCTAGTCGATTATTATTATGGATGGGTTGTAATAATAAATTAAGACTAGCGTATGTTGAGAATTATATGAGATATGAATTCTACATACGGGTACAAGTTAGAGAACTTGTGGACTGGACCGACCCACATAAGAACGCTACATGGAACGTTATATGTTTGTCGATAGAGGTTCTTATATGTATTGTCCTTAGACCTGAGATCATCAAGGTTCCCAACATATGAGTCGTATACTCTGATATTACTCTTGGCTATTTCGTAAATAAGTAGACCTTAGTGTAATCATTGGGTATATGATAAATGTGTAGTGGGTTTTGTATGATCCAGAGGGGATTCGTCCAACCCATATAATGGGTATATTATCGGATAGTTTCTTGATAAAGTTGAACCGTAAATGAATGGCCATGCTCGGATTATGATATGGTGATATCATAGGTATCTGTTTTACGCGGTTGACTCGAGGATCAAGAAACCGAGATTGAACACATGCGACAATGACATATTCCATGTCTCGTGTTTAATCTTGATAATGGGACGAAGGGACGATGACATGTTTACGAGGCATATTGAATCAGTACTGATCTTGTCGTTTGGGTAGCAATGATGTGTTGCTAGACGCCGCTCTTTGCTTATAATTGTAAAATGAGATTTTACAATTATTGCGGACGTTACAAGTGCCTACAGGGTCACACACATAGAACCGTTGATTCGAGCAGGTGGTTGAACCGTGGTTGGACCATGGTTCGACCTGGTGTGGTTAGACCGTGGCTGGACCGTGGTTGGACCAGGGTCGTTTTGGGCTGGTTTGGTTCAGTGATTGTCATAATTATTGAACCAAAATAAGTGCTATGATGTGTTGGTTAGTGCACTAGTGGTAGACAAGATAATGGCCATCATAATCATCCTTTTGGTGGATCATTATATTTGCCATTATGTTGGCCATTTTGTCTAATTAACTATGCACTAATTGGGTGTGTTTTTGTGATCTGATCACTCTCTCCCTCTCTCACTCTTGCATTCTGAATTCTGAGTTTTTCAGAGCAAGAAACACACACACATCTTCCTCTCTTCTTTGTGAAAGAAAGAGATACCATAGACACCACATATAGCTCCCGGAAATCCGTAGCTAGCACCACGGTTCGGGTGTGCTCGGGGGTTGGAGATCGTGAGACGATTCCGGCCTGTGTTTGACGGTTCGTGTGGATACCGTAGAGGAGCAGGATATCCTTCTGGCTCTAGCTGATTCGGTTCTTCAGTTAGGTGAAAGATCCTAACCGTTTTAGGTATGTTCATTTTGTTGTTCGATTTAGTTGCTTCACTTGGATCCTCCAAGGTTTCCGGGTTTTTCCGCTGCACTTGATTTTCAAGTTTGCATGCCCGGATACTTACACAACCACGTAACATGCCATTGCCGCTACCCAAACCGGGTAAAAGAACTCGTTAACATCGTACTTGAGCTATTCAACATGGAGTGGCACAGCCACAACGACACATCACCTGAACGACAAGGCACGAGCAATGACGACTCCCTCCTTTTGGGAAATCAACTTCACCTGGTGCACAAGAAACGTCTCAAACTGATCCCGAGAACGAGCGACAACTCCATTGTTAAGAACACAACAATTCATTGACCACGCCTGTGAACAACCAAATTTGACCCACGAATATTCTTCTAACTTAGATTTTGAATGTGCTCGAACCATAAGATCAATGAGATGATTCGATCTTTGGCTAAGACATATTTAGAATTTATTTCAGTAGAATACATATATTTTATGAATTGGGGATTTATATGTTTGAACCTTAATATTAGTGAGATGATTTAATCTTAGGATAAAAATATATTAAGGTCTAATTCATTAAAATATTGTCTTATCTCATTTATTTAGGCTTTCTTGTTTATTTTAACCCAATTATATTGAGAAGATTTATTTTTGGATTAAGGATAAATTTGAGGGCCTAAGTTAATGGAATGTGGACATTCCAGAGTTAATCAGCCCCTGAACAAATTTCTTGTAGGCTAACTGTAGCTCTGATTTTTGTGAAAAATCAGAGTTAAATCACCATTTAAGTGGAAAATGTATTTTTGGTATGATTTTACATAAAATGGGGGATTGAAATGCAATCAATCAGTTATGGAATGATTGGGAGGAGTAGTAATTAAGAAAAGAGGTGATTGTGGATAGATTAGGGGTTGATTACGCTGTTGAATCAAATCAGGGAGGAATTAGGAGAAATCGAGATCAAAAAAAGGAAAGAACGGGTGGAACGCAGGGGGCCGGGCGGTCATCACCGGACGACCGCCAGGTCCAGGTGGCCATCCACAGATGACCGCCGGGCCTAACTGTCATCCCAAGGATGACCGCCGGCCATGGCAGTCATGGGTGCCCAGAAATCCGATTTTTTTCCTATTTTCGCTCCTAATTTGATTTTTCACGGTTTGGCCCAGATTTTTGGCTGTGACCTTGGTCATTAAGCAGGTCCACGCCCCTACACTCCCCAGGACTCTATATATAGGGCCTCCCATTCACATTTCAAGGGATGAATCTCTCTTTGACACACACTTCCTATAAGCTTTGTTGCTTAGAGAAACTCTACCTCTCCAAGCATAGAAATGTTTTTTAGGCAAAAACTCTACAGGAATTTTGTGGAAAGCATCAACAATAATCCAGCAAGGGTAAATCAAGAGCGTGTTAACAATTGAGCTTAGGAGTGAAAAGAAGGTGGGTGAAGAACACAACCCAATCGAAGGAGTTAGAGGAGGGCTACAAGAGGTAATCTTAATCCCTTTGTGTTTACTGATTGATTGTGATTTGATGATGCTTTTGATGATGTGATTGCTGTGGTGTTACAACAAGAACTACGTGGGCTTTGAACCCGGTCGTTGGGGTACATAAGTGGTCTCTAGTGGTGGAGACTCAAGCCTAAATATTTTTATTTTCTTTTTTGTCATAATTTTATTATTTTGTGATTTGTTTCCACACCTTACACACACTTTCACAACTCACAAGGCATACATATTTTCTTCAATTGCACAAAGTTTCGCCCCAACACGGATAGGTGCCTAACACCTTCCCATCCGTGAGGAACCCCCAGGCCTAATATCTTTGGCTCGCTAACCGGTTGCTTTAAATGGAGTCATTGAGATTCAAGGAAAAGTTTTTTTCAAATTTTGTCCTATAATAAAATTCGGGTGGCAACTCCAAAGATATTAGGTATTGGTTAAGAAGAAGGTGTAAAGGGAAAGGTGAGGAGACCCAAGTGATTTTGGGTCGGGTTCACACAACACCGGTCATTTTACTCGCATAACACGCAAGCCTGTCAACACCTTAGATGGTGTGATCCCTTCATACAAGGAAAGACTGACAAGCCGAAGCTTAACAGTTTACCTAGATTCTAATAAACAGTGGACGCACCACTTAAACCAACATCGACAACCAAGACAAAACTCAAGGAGCAGACTAATGCACATAGAGGCACAAGTACAATCATGTTAAAATCAAAGATCTGAAGCCTACTCCGCTACCAAGCTGAAACGCCCGTATCCCAATTTTTTAATATAAAATATAAATAAAATATGAAAAGACTAAACTACCCTTGCCATCCATAGGATACGAAGAACATCAGGCAATTTCATGCCACAGAGCAACAAACAAAAACAGCATGCCAAGCAGATAAATTCAACCGGTCACTCCGCCGAAAACATAAACATTACAACATAATCATGCCTGAGCAACAACATACAAAGAGACGCAGCAGAAGTCATATAAATAAGTATTTAGAAACAACATCATCAATCATGCATGCCGACTATGGATCCAACCGAAACTAAATAGGCACAATTACCTGAATGCGTCCCTAATCCTCGATCAACCAACCTATGAGTAAAATTGAGGGGTGAGACCAAACCACTATCTCACTGTAAAATAATAAACCAAAGTACACAATTACTGTTAGCCCAAATAGGCCTGAGAAGGGTGGGAGGGGGGGGGGGAGGGGCGGTGGGGTGAATTAGGCTACCCCTTAATCGCGTTTGGTTTCTGGATTGGTTTCAGACAAACCAAATGGTTTCGTCACAAACCACTTACCCGTAAAATAGACAAGCAGAAATATAAGAGAGCAGAAGGAAGAGAGAATGACATAGTGATTTATAGTGGTTCCCCCTCACCACATACCTCCACTACCTAAAGGACCCTCCTTTAGGAATTTAAAGTCTCACTAACTTAGGCTTTTGAGGGATCAGCCTCAACTTATTACAAAATCTATGCTTTTGCAGGCTAAGCTCCAACCTTTACAAGAAACAAGCTTTTGCAGGCTAAGCTCTAACCTTTACAAGTTTTTCCCAGGCTAAACTCTAACCTTTCCCCAAATCTAATCCTAGATTTGAGATCCCAACAAAACTACACACCAGTCTTGCCTAAAACACTACCCTTTGAAACAAATTGGAGAACAAAAATAAGCACGTGTAAGCTGAACAAATATCTTAGGTGTAAGCACAATTGTAGACTTCAAGGCAATTTTTAAATTGGCTGGGATGCTTTTCCAAGAAGCATTCCTCTTCCTTATATAGAGCTTGAGCAAGTGGGAGTAGGTAGGAAGATCTTCATCCAACGGCTCTAAAGTACCCATCAGCTCATCATCCAACGGCTCTTAGGTACAAGTCAGTCTTCAGAGTTGACTCCATAATCCACTAGCTGGTGTTGGGTTCATTTCAGGAAGTCCACTCTCTTTGCAGCTCAATTAGTTGAAAACATTCCATTTCAGTAATCCGGGACCATAAGTGTGGACCACAATTGATAACTGAGCTTGGAGGTGACAGATAAGTGTTGCAGGTCTTCTTCTCTGCCATGGACCACTTTCTCTACGCGTTGGAGTAGTTGGGGGTTGAGGTTTAATGCTGTGAGGACCACCTGGGGCACCAACAACTTACAGCAGGACCACTTCTGATGTTGACAGCAAAGTGTGGTTTCTTCCAGAAACCAAGTTCGTGGTTTTTGTGTGGTTCTTGTAAGAAACCACGCATGCTAATGAACACAAATATATGCAAACATCTAACCAAATTTGTTAATCATCAAAATCAATATATAATTATTCACTAAACATGATTAGTCGTTAATAATCCATGTTAAGCTCACGTTTAGGTCATCAATCTTCCCCTTTTCGATGATGACAAACATTGTGTTGATTTCTGCAAAAACCAGGGTTTAGTTAAGATATCACAATATGTACACTCCCCCTGAATTATTGCTCCCCCTATATCAAATATTTTTGTGCTTTAAGCATAATTGGCTAGTTTGCTTAGCCAAAATACTCCCCCTGTGAATAACATTATCTTGCAAATAATATTTAACAGAGTATAGCGCAGCAAGAAATAATTGATTATGAATCATAATCCAATCCAAATTTTTCTCCCCCTTTTGGCATCAACAAAAAGACTAAGGGTAAAGGGGAGAATAAGAGACAAGATTAGTGCAATAGGAGCATAAGATTAATATTCATAAGATAACAGCGAGATAACAGAACCAAAATCCGAGAGGATCAACCTAACAAAGTTCAGAACCAAACAACAAACCATGATAAAAACCAACATAAGAACCAGCAATAAGCCAACATAAAAACCAAATGAGGAACCATGCATGAAACCATAAAAGTACACAAAATGCAAATGCATGTCCTAGGGGCATCAGGCAGTTGAGTGCATCACTCATAATCAGAATCAGACTCAGCAAGAAGAGAGGTAATATAGTCCAGAGAATCCATCACTTTATGCTCTAGATCATTGATCTGCTCTTGGATTTCCTCCAAGGTACCCTCAATAGCATCCATTCGAACAATCAGATCATCCATTTGAGAGGTTTTGCCCTTTGTCTTCTTCACAACAGCAAATTTCCCTTCTGCATCAGGTTTGATACACATTTTAAACAGAGTTTGGGAACTGATTTGAAAAGAATTCTCGGGTTCGTCCGCCTCAGAAGGAGTCTTGGAAAATTTTTGGCCCAGAAGTGTGATTATGCCTCCGAGACATGGCACCCTGCATGTGGCCCTATGATGCAGGATAAGTGTCCCATAACAAATGGGGGTCCTTTTCAGGATGCAGGCCAGAGTCCACTAATCACAGAGTTTGATGGTGGTTCGATGGTATGGTCGGGGTAAAACTACCCTGGTGAGCATGTACATCAGAACTCGATGCTGAGGAGACAGAGTTCTGTACTTGCACCTTCGATTGGAGGAACCAAAAAGAATTTTGTTAGCTTCAGTGTCAGTAGGAGTCCTCTTGTGATGCTGCTCATAATCATAGACAACCTTGAGCTCTCCAGGCTTGATCTTAAGCACTTCAATAATGTCATCAGCAATGATTTTCAACGTTTTCCCTTTAATGCTGGTTGTGATGGTCTTTGTAGCACCAGAAGCATTTGTGGTTGATTTCAGATTCTTGTAGAACTCCCTTGCCATGGTCTTGTATGCCTTGGCTTTGAGAGTTGCCATATAGCCAAGATTAACCTTCCTCAGAATTTGTGACACACCAAGCTCTTCAAAGTCTTAACTTTGCGCTTCTTCTTAGCAGAATTAGGAGCTGTTTTGGCCATTTTCTTTGGTGGTTTGGCAGGAGTTTCTTCATCATTTTCTTGGTCATCAATCATCATCTTCTTCCTCATCATTACCATCATTATTGCCATCATCATTATCATCAGCAGAGCCCTCTTTGTTATTTTCATCATTATTGTCACCTTCAAAGTCCGAGTCATTATTAGATTCATCATTTCTTTTCCTCCTCTTTGAAGCCTCTAAATCATCAAATACCTCTGCCTCAGACTCACCATCCCCAGACTCTGATTCATTCTCTGATTCATCTTCTGGCTATGGTTTGGGTTCTGGTTTAGGTTCACTGACTTTTCTTTTTCCTTCAGTCTTGGACATTGGTTTTGGGGTTGGTTTCTTAGAAACCGCCTCAGCAGTTGGTTCCTCAATGGAAATCCCAGTATTCTTCTTAGGAGTGGCTGATTGCTGCTTCCTTTTCTTCTGTCCAGTGCTCTCATTGGTGGTGACTGTCCCCGAAATAGGTGTCTCCTTTGGTGTCTCAGTTGGTTTCTTAGAAACCACAGGATTCTTCTCAACAGTAGAAGCAACAAATTCTTTGCTTGCTTTCAGCACAGTTGCCATCAGACCTTCTTTGGAAGGAGAAATCACAGCTGAAACCACCTTTGGAACCACAGCTAGAACCACATCAGACCAAGCTGGTCTTATCACCAGCTTCTTGACTTGCCTCCACAATAGTATCTATCAGTTCAGTTCCTTCACGCAATGCTTTGTAGTAGGCTTCTTCTTCTTCTTTAGAGGGTGTTCGAATAAGGCTTTGTGGAGGAGTATAGCCTTTGATGATGAAATTTAAAATCATATCCCCAAATTTTTCTCTTTTCTTTTCACGAAATATCTTGGGATCATGACCAAGTGGAGGTACTATATGCTTAACAAAGCTATCAATCATTGATGTGACCAATCTGGGGTTAAGCATAGGAGTGTCTTCTGTAAGTGTGGTGGTTATGCTGGCACTAGGTTTATCAAAGGGTGTATGGGATTGGTATGGTTTTCTCTCTGTCTTCAGGTGTAGGAACAAGATAACTGATAGGATTTGGATATAAAACGTCTGATTGAAGTATATTACCAGATTGAAGTGTTTTGAGCCAAGAGGGTGTGGAAGAACTTTTAGAAACAGTGCTCTTCTTTGTGGTTGGCCAAGGCTCTCGATCAAGCCAAACCTTTCCAGCTGTCTTCTGAGCTTCTTGCTTTTTCCAAGCTTCATTGAACTTCTCAGAACCTTCAGCGCTTATAACACCAGATTGGGTGGTGAGTTCATGAACACTAGCTTCTTCTATAGTTTTCTTTTCAATCACCATTTTGAGGTGTGCAAGCTTGGCAACCTCAATCTCTTCTCGACTTTGTGGCTTTGATTTGGAAGTGTTTGAAGTTGCAAAGGTTTTTTTAGAAAAATTCTTCTTGGATTTGGGTGTTTTAGTGTTTCTCTTCCTCATCTTGTGAGTGTTTGAGTTTGATTGCAACATAGGTTTCGAATAAAGAAAGAGTTTAGGGATCGAGTGTTTGAGTTTGATAGCAATTTTTTGGATCACATTGACCTTCAGCTTATACCAATAGAGATCCTGTAATTGACCCCACAAGATATCTTTTTTTTGACTTTCCCAAAGTGCTCAGATTTCCTCCTCCAACTTGCCAAGATGCCTTTGTTTATTGGGTAATAACTGCTGGACATTTGGTTTTTTCCTAAAAGTAAATTGCCTTCTATCCACAATCTGACAGTCTCCCTAGGCACCCAAAATTCAAATAATTTTCAATTGAATCCATCAAAGTCCTTTTGATTTAGAATTCCCGCCTAAGGAGATGCTTCTGTACATCGGGTAATGACTGCTGGGTATTTGGTTTCTCCAGAAACCAAAATTGCCTTCTTTCTTCCATTTTGCCTTAGCTGATGATTATAATGCCTCAAGATATTTCCTCATATGCCAGAATGCATTGTGAATGTGTGTGTATGAGGTGTAATGAATGCAATAAAACTAATATGGTCATGTATGCACATAATAAGAGGATGCATGGTTTGTTCAAAGACCAAGTATTAAACCAAGTATGAAACCAAGCATAAAACCAAGTACCAAACCAAGTAAGCATAAGAGTCAAAACCAAGTATCATTCTCTGATTCATCTTCTGGCTGTGGTTCAGGTTCTAGTTCAGCTTCACTGACTTTTCTCCTTCATTCAGCCTTAGACATTGGTTTTGGGGTTGGTTTCTTAGAAACCACCTCAACAGCTGGTTCCTGAATGGAAATCCCAGTATTCTTCTTAGGAATGGCTGATTGCTGCTTCCTTTTCTTCTGTCCAGTGCTCTCAATGGTGGTGACTGTCCCCGAAATAGGTGTCTCCTTTGGTGTCTCAGTTGGTTTCTTAGAAACCACAGGATTCTTCTCAACAGTAGAAGAAACAAATTCTTTGCTTACTTTCAGCACAGTTGCCATCAGACATTCTTCCTCCTCTTCTTGCTCTAGTTGTGGCAAATTGAGATCAACAGTGTGTGTCTGTTCTGAGGGTGGCATGGTTTTGCAAGGAGAAACCACAGCTGAAACAACCTTTGGAACCATAGCTGAAACCACATCAGGAACCAAGGTGGTCTTATCACCAGCTTCTTGACATGCCTCCACAGTAGTATCTATCAGTTCAGTTCCTTCACGTAATGCTTTGTAGTAGGCTTCTTTTTCTTCTTCTTCAGAGGGTGTTCGAATGAGGCTTTGTGGAGGAGTATAGCCTTTGATGATGAAATCTGAATTCATATCCCCAAATTCTTCTCTTTTCTTTTCACGAAATATCTTGGGATCATGACCAAGTGGAGGTACTATATGCTTAACAAAGCTATCAATCATTGATGTGACCAATCTGGGGTTAAGCGTAGGAGTGTTTTCTGTAAGTGTGGTGGTTGTGCTAGCACTAGGTTTTTCAAAGGTTGTGTGTGGGATTGGTATGGTTTTCTCACTGTCTTCAGGTGTAGGAACAAGATAACTGATAGGATCTGGATATAAAAGGTCTAATTGAAGTATATTACCAGATTGAAGTGTTTTAAGCCAAGAGGGTGTGGAAGAACTTTCAAAAACAGTGCTCTTCTTTGTGGTTGGCCAAGGCTCTCAATCAAGCCAAACCATTCCAGCTGTCTTCTGAGCTTCTTGCTTTTCCCAAGCTTCTTTGAACTTCTCAGAACCTTCAGCAATTGCAACACCAGTTTGGGTGGGGAGTTCATGAACACTAGCTTCTTCCAAAATTTTCTGTTCAATCACCATTTTGAGGTGTGCAAGCTTGACAACCTCAATCTCTTCTCGACTTTGTGGCTTTGATTTGGAAGTGTTTGATGTAGCAAAGGTTTGTTTAGAAAAATGCTTCTTGGATTTGGGTGTTTCAGTGTTTCTCTTCCTCATCTTGTGAGTGTTTGAGTTTGATAGCAACATAGGTTTCGAATAAAGAAAGAGTTTAGGGATCGAGTGTTTGAGTTTGATAGCAATTTTTTGGATCACTTTGACCTTCAGCTTATACCAATAGAGATCCTGTAATTGACCCCACAAGATATCTTCTTTTTGACTTTCCTAAAGTGCTCAGATTTCCTCTTTCAACTTGCCAAGATGCCTTTGTCTATTGGGTAATAACTGCTGGACATTTAGTTTTTTCCTAAAACCAAATTGCCTTCTATCCACAATCTGACAGTCTCCCTAGGCACCCAAAATTCAAATAATTTTCATTTGAATCCATCAAAGTCCTTTTGATTTAGAATTCCCGCCTAAGGAGATGCTTCTGTACATCGGGTAATGACTGCTGGGTATTTGGTTTCTCCAGAAACCAAAATTGCCTTCTTTCTTCCATTTTGCCTTAGCTGATGATCATAATGCCTCAAGATATTTCCTCATATGCCAGAATGCATTGTGAATGTGTATGTATGAGGTGTAATGAATGCAATAAAACTAATATGGTCATGTATGCACATAATAAGAGGATGCATGGTTTGTTCAGAGACCAAGTATTAAACCAAGTATGAAACCAAGCATAAAACCAAGTATTAAACCAAGTAAGCATAAGAGTTAAAACCAAGTATCATTCTCTGATTCATCTTCTGGCTGTGGTTTAGGTTCTAGTTCAGGTTCACTGACTTTTCTCCTTCTTTCAGCCTTGGACATTGGGTTTGGGGTTGGTTTCTTAGAAACCACCTCAACAGCTGGTTCTTGAATGAAAATCCCAGTATTCTTCTTAGGAATGGCTGATTGCTGCTTTCTTTTCTTCTGTCTAGTGCTCTCAATGGTGGTGACTGTCCTCGAAATAGGTGTCTCCTTTGGTGTCTCAGTTGGTTTCTTAGAAACCACAGGATTCTTCTCAACAGTAGAAGCAACAACTTCTTTGTTTACTTTCAGCACAGTTGCCATCAGACATTCTTCTTCCTCTTCTTGCTCTAGTTGTGGCAAATTGAGATCAACAGTGTGTGTCTGTTCTAGGGGTGGCATGGTTTTGGTAGGAGAAACCACAGCTGAAACCACCTTTGGAACCGTAGCTGGAACCACATCAGGAACCATGTTGGTCTTATCACCACCTTCTTGACATGCCTCCACAGTAGTATCTATCAGTTCAGTTCCTTCACGCAATGCTTTGTAGTAGGCTTCTTCTTCTTCTTCTTTAGAGGGTGTTCGAATGAGGCTTTGTGGAGGAGTATAGCCTTTGATGATGAAATCTGAATTCATATCCCCAAATTCTTCTCTTTTCTTTTCATGAAATATCTTGGGATCATGACCAAGTGGAGGTACTATATGCTTAACAAAGCTATCAATCATTGATGTGACCAATCTGGGGTTAAGCATAGGAGTGTTTTCTGTAAGTGTGGTGGTTATGCTAGCACTAGGTTTATCAAAGGTTGCATGTGGGATTGGTATGGTTTTCTCACTGTCTTCAGGTGTAGGAACAAGATAACTGATAGGATCTGGATATAAAAGGTCTGATTGAAGTATATTACCAGATTGAAGTGTTTTAAGCCAAGAGGGTGTGGAAGAACTTTCAAAAACAGTGCTCTTCTTTGTGGTTGGCCAAGGCTCTCAATCAAGCCAAACCATTCCAGCTGTCTTCTGAGCTTCTTGCTTTTCCCAAGCTTCTTTGAACTTCTTAGATCCTTCAGCAATTGCAACACCAGTTTGGGTGGGGAGTCATGAACACTAGCTTCTTCCAAAATTTTCTGTTCAATCACCATTTTGAGGTGTGCAAGCTTGGCAACCTCAATCTCTTCTCGACTTTGTGGCTTTGATTTGGAAGTGTTTGATGTAGCAAAGGTTTGTTTAGAAAAATGCTTCTTGGATTTGGGTGTTTTAGTGTTTCTCTTCCTTATCATGTGAGTGTTTGAGTTTGATAGCAACTTAGGTTTGGAATAGAGAAAGAGTTTAGGGATAGAGTTGTGAGAGAGTAGTAATTGTGTTGAGGAAGGAGAGTGTGTGGGGTCTAAAAAGAGGTGGATGTAACCGGTTAAGGGAAATGAATTATTGGAGAGAGAGAGTGGCAAAGGAATCAGAACAGATCACGGGTGGGTAACGGTTAAAAATAATTAATTTTCCTCCACTTTTTCAGCTTTTGTCGGGTATGCCCCACCGTGGTCCCCCACTTTTTGAATCTTTTGGACCACTTTGACCTTCAGCTTATACCGGTAGAGATCCTGTAATTGACCCCACAAGATATCTTTTTTTTAACTTTCCCAAAGTGCTGAGATTTGCTCCCCCAACTTGCCAAGATGCCTTTGTCTGTTGGGTAATAACTGCTGGACATTTGGTTTTTTCCTAAAACCAAATTGCCTTCTATCCACAATCTGACAGTCTCCCTAGGCACCCAAAATTCAAATAATTTTCATTTGAATCCATCAAAGTCCTTTTGATTTATAATTCCCGCCTAAAGAGATGCTTTTGTCCATCGGGTAATGACTGCTGGAATTTGGTTTCTCCACAAACCAAAATTGCCTTCTTTCTTCCATTTTGCCTTAGCTGATGATCATAATGCCTCATAATATTTCCTCATATGCCAGAATGCATTGAGAATGTGTGTGTATGAGGTGTAATGAATGCAATAAAACTAATATGGTCATGTATGCACATAATAAGAGGATGCATGGTTTGTTCAAAGACCAAGTATTAAACCAAGTTTGAAACCAAACATAAAACCAAGTATCAAACCATGTAAGCATAAGAGTCAAAACCAAGTATCATTCTCTGATTCATCTTCTGGCTGTGGTTCAGGTTCTAGTTCAGGTTCACTGACTTTTCTCCTTCCTTCAGCCTTGGACATTGGTTTTGGGGTTGGTTTCTTAGAAACCACCTCAACAGCTGGTTCCTGACTGGAAATCCCAGTATTCTTCTTAGAAGTGGCTGATTGCTGCTTTGCTTTTTCTATCCAGTGCTCTCAACGGTGGTGACTGTCCTCGAAATAGGTGTCTCCTTTGGTGTCTCAGTTGGTTTCTTAGAAACCACAGGATTCTTCTCAACAGTAGAGGCAACAACTTCTTTGCTTACTTTCAGCACAGTTGCCATCAGACCTTCTTCTTCCTCTTCTTGCTCTTGTTGTGGCAAATTGAGATTAACAGTGTGTGTCTATTCTGGGGGTGGCATGGTTTTGGTAGGAGAAACCACAACTGAAACCACCTTTGGAACCACAACTGGAACCAAATCAGAAACCAAGTTGGTCTTATCACCAGCTTCTTGACTTGCCTCCATAGTAGTATCTATCAGTTCAGTTCCTTCACGCAATGCTTTGTAGTAGGCTTCTTCTTCTTCTTTCGAGGGTGTTCGAATGAGGCTTTCTGGAGGAGTATAGCCTTTGATGAAGAAATCTAAATTCATATCCCCAAATTCTTCTTTTTTCTTTTCACGAAATATCTTGGGATCATGACCAAGTGGAGGTACTATATGCTTAACAAAGCTACCAATCACTGATGCGACCATTCTAGGGTTAAGCACAGGAGTGTCTTCTGTAAGCGTGGTGGTTGTGCTAGCACTAGGTTTATCAAAGGTTGTGTGTGGGATTGGTATGGTTTTCTCACTGTCTTCAGATGTAGGAACACGATAACTGATAGGATCTGGATATAAAAGGTCTGATTGAAGTATATTACCAGATTAAAGTGTTTTGAACCAAGAGGGTGTGGAAGAACTTTCAGAAATAGTGCTCTTCTTTGTGGTTGGCCAAGGCTCTCGATCAAGCCAAACCTCTCCAGCTATCATCTGAGCTTCTTGCTTTTCCCAAGCTTCTTTGAACTTCTCAGATCCTTCGGCAAATGCAGCACCAGATTGGGTGGTGAGTTCTTGAACACTAGCTTCTTCCAAAATTTTCTGTTCAATCACCATTTTGAGGTGTGCAAGTTGGCAACCTCATTCTCTTCTCGAATTTGTGGCTTTGATTTGGAAGTGTTTGAAGTAGCAAAGGTTTGTTTAGAAACATTCTTCTTGGATTTGGGTGTTTTAGTGTTTTTCTTCCTCATCCTGTGAGTGTTTGAGTTTGATAGCAACTTAAATTTGGAATAGAGAAAGAGTTTAGTGGTAGAGTTGCGAGAGAGTAGTAACTATGTTAAGGAAGGAGAGTGTGTGGGGTATAAAAAGAGGTGGGTGTAACCGGTTAAGGGAATGAATTATTGGAGAGAGAGAGTGGCAAAGGAATCGGAACAGATCACGGGTGGATAACGATCAAAAATATTTAATTTTCCTCTACTTTTTTCAGCTTTTGTCGGGTATGCCCCACCGTGGTCCCCCAATTTTTGAATCTTTTGGACTACTTTGCCTTCAGCTTATACCAACAGAGATCCTATGATTGACCCCACAAGATATCTTTTCTTGAATTTTCCAAAGTGCTCAGATTTGCTCCCCCAACTTGCCAAGATGCCTTTGTCTGTTGGGTAATAAGTGCTGGACATTTGGTTTTTTCCTAAAACCAAATTGCCTTTTATCCACAATCTGACAGTCTCCCTAGGCGCCCAAAATTCAATTAATTTTCATTTGAATCCATCAAAGTCAATCTGATTTAGAATACCCGCCTAAAGAGATGCTTTTGTCCATCGGGTACTGACTGTTGGGTATTTGGTTTCTCCAGAAACCAAAATTACCTCCTTTCTTCCATTTTGCCTTAGCTGATGATCATAATGCCTCAAGATATTTCCTCACATGCCAGAATGCATTGTGAATGTGTGTATGATGTGTAATGAATGCAATAAAACTAATATGGTCATGTATGCACATAATAAGAGGATGCATGGTTTGTTCAAAGACCAAGTATGAAACCAAGCATAAAACCAAGTATCAAACCAAGTAAGCATAAGAGTCAAGGTAAGTTACACATTCCATGTTCAAGTCTGATCTTGATGAATTGATCCTCTTTGAGTGGCTTTGTAAAGATAGCAGCAAGCTGATTTTCAGTCTTCACAAATTCAATTGCCACATCCTTCTTCAACATATGGTCTCGGATAAAATGATGTCTCACTTCAATGAGCTTGGTTCGAAAGTGTTGTACATGATTCTTGGTCAAATTAATAGCACTAGAGCTGTCACAATAGATTGGTACACAATTAAATGTTAGTCCATAATCACTTGAAGTTTGTTCCATCCATAGGACTTGTGCACAACAAGCTCCTGCTGCAACATATTCAGCCTCAGTGGTTGAGGTTGCAACAGAGTTTTGCTTCTTACTTGTCCAAGACACAAGAGACTGTCCAAGCAATTGGCATGTCCCACTTGTGCTTTTTCGATCTAATGTGCACCCTGCAAAATCTGCATCTGAATAATTTGTTAGCTCAAAAGTGCTGACTTTAGGATACCATAAACCAAGTGAGGATGTTCCCTTAAGATACTTGAAGATGCACTAAATTGCCTTAAGGTGAGACTCTTTAGGATATGATTGAAATCTTGTACATAAGCAGACACTAAACATAATATCAGGTCTTGTAGCAGTAAAATAAATAAGACTACCTATCATGCCTCTATATATTTTTATATCAACATCCTTACCGTGTTCATCCTTGTCAAGTTTGGTGGATGTGCTCATGGGAGTGGCACTAGGCTTGGTTTCACTTAAACCAAAGCACTTCAACAACTTTCGAGTGTACTTGGCTTGATTAATGAAAATACCACCATCAAGATGCTTAACTTGGAATCCTAGAAAGAAATTAAGCTCACCCATCATGCTCATTTCGAATTCACTATGCATATGCTTCTCAAATTCCTTTCAAAGCAAATCATTAGTACCTCCAAACAAAATATCATCAACATATTTGCACAATGATAACATCACTTTTGTTAGTTCTAACAAACAATGTTGAATCAACTTTGCCTCTAAAGAAGCCTTTCAAGACAAGATAAGAGCTTAATCTATCATACTATGCTCTAGGAGCTTGTTTAAGTCTATATAATGCCTTTTTAAGCTTAAAAACATGCTCAGGATGGTCATGACTTTCAAAACCAGGTGGTTTCTCAACATAAACTTCTTCTAAGATATGTCCATTTAAGAATGCACTCTTAACATCCATTTGATATAACTTGAAGGATTTATATGATGCAAATGCAAGTAGCATGCGAATGGACTCTAATCTAGCAACAGGAGCAAAGGTCTCATCATAATCATTACCTTCCTCTTGATTATACCCTTGAGCAACTAACCTTGCTTTATTTCTTACCACAACACCAGTCTCATCAAGTTTGTTTCTGAAAACCCATTTGGTTCCAATGACTGGATGCTCAACAGGTCTAGGCACAAGTTCCCAAAAATCACTCCTCTTCAACTGATTTTACTCTTCTTGCATCGCCATTACCCAATTTTCATCAAGAATGGCCTCTTTTGAACTTTTAGGCTCCACTTGTGAAAGGAATTCCAGATGAGAGTTGACATTATGCAATGAGGATCTTGTAGTCACCTTTCTGGATAAATCTCCAAGTATAACCTCTGTTCAGTATCCCCTGCGTGGTCTCACATTTTCATGAGAAGTAGATCCTTGCTCTGCATTGTTTGGTTTTTCCCCAGAACCACGTGGTTCCATCAGTGGTTCCATGTTTGGCTGTGAACCTGGTCGCACGGTTGGTTCTTGCAAGGATAGTGGAAGAGGCTCCAGTTCAGAAGGTTCTTCCTCTTTTTCAGCAGTCCCACTAATGCTTATGATCTATGGTTAATCTTCAGGTACAGTACCTGTGACTATATCATCATATGCATCACATGGGTCAATCTCATAAAAAATAACATGCATGGTTTCTTCAACAACCAAAGTTCTCTTGTTATAGACACGATATGTTTTACTAGTTAAAGAGTATCCTAGAAATATACATCATCAGATTTGGCCTCAAATTTATCAAGATTGTCCTTAGTATTATGAATGTAGCACTTAGACCCAAATACTCTAAAATAACCAATGCTTGGTTTCTTATCAAACCAAATCTCATAGGGGGTCGTTTCAATCGAAGGACGCATTGATACTCTATTGAAGATGTAACAAGCTGCGTTTACACCCTCTGCCCAGAAGTAGGTAGGTAACTTATGCTCGTTAAGCATAGTTCTAGCCATTTCTTATAAAGTTCGATTCTTCCTTTCAACAGCCCCATTTTGTTGAGGTGTTCTAGGAGTTGAAAAACTATGTTCAATGCCACTTTGTTCACAGAAGTGTTTAAATACAAGATTATCAAATTCTCCTCCATGATCACTTCTAATTTTTGAAATCTTGTAGTCTTTTTCATTTTTTAGACGTCTAATAAGAGTACCAAATTCATAGCATGCATGATCTTTTTGTGCAAGAAATAACACCAATGTATACCTTGAATAATCATCTACAACCACAAATGCATAACATTTACCACCTAGACTTACTGTTCTCATAGGTCCAAATAAGTCAATGTGCAGTAGTTCAAGGGGCCTAGATGTAGAAATATTATGCTTAGGTTTAAAGGAACTTTTAACCTGTTTTCCAAGCTGACAGGCTCTGCAAGTGATTTCTTTCTCATACTTGAGCTTGGGCAGACCTCTTCCCAACTCCTTTTTAGACAGATTTGAGATAAGCTCCAAATTTTCATGGCCAAGCCTTCTGTGCCAAAGGGTTGGTGTGTCTGTTCTTGCACTTAGACACTCAGAGTCTTCTTGAGCCAAGAGACACAAGTTTGCTGCCTCATCTGTCTCTAATTCGCTTGAAGAATCCGAGTCATCCCAAGCGACCATGACCTTTTTTCCTTTGGTTTTAGAAGAATCATATTTGTTCTTCTTTTGGTAAGGACACTCAGATTTGATGTGACCATGGCGGTTGCAACCAAAGCATGTTAGGGGTCCTTTTTAGGCTCACCAATCTTCACACCTCTAGGACTTCTTTCCTTGAGTTGCTTCTTCTTGAAGTTTCTTACAAATCTCTTTGTAAGGAGTGCAACATCTGAATCACTATCATCATCAAATTCTTGGGATTTTAAGGCCAGGTCCTTCTTCTTTGGTTCCTTGGTTTCAAACTTGGAACCATGCACTATGAGCTTGCCGATCAGCTCATCACAGGTGAGAGTGTTTAAATTCTGAGCTTCTTCTATGACAGTAACCTTGGGCTCCCACTCCTTATGTAGACACCTAAGTACCTTTGCAACCTTCTCTCTGTGTGTGATAACCTTCCCAAGAGTTGCAAGGCTGTTGCATATAATTGTGAAGCGAGTATCCATCTCCTGTATGGTTTCTCCAGAAACCATCTGAAACAGTTCATAGTCTCTCAAGAGATGATTGAGTCTTGACTCCTTCACTTGGTTTGTGCCTTCAGGACTGACACATAGAAGCCTCCAGATCTCATAGGCCGTTTCACAAGATCTGACTCTTTGGAACTCACTCTCACTTATTCCACAAAGAAGGACATTCTTGGCTTGAGCATCAAGCTTAGCCTTTTTGAGCTCTTCTTCTGACTAGAACTGCATGTCCCTTAGTGGTCTGGCATAAGGATGCTGGACTATGTTCCACATCTCCAGATCTTTGCCATCAAGGAAGATCTTCATCCTGAACTTCCAGTAATCAAAGTTTGCACCATCGAAGTAGGGTGCTTTGTTGATGCTATTTCCCTCATAAGCCATGATCTTTGCCTCTGAATGTTACTCCTTTGTACTGATGAGGTGGCTCCGCTACCAATTGTTAGCCCAAATAGGCCTGAGAAAGGGGGGGGGGGGGGTTTGGGGGGGGGATGCGTTGAATCAGGTTACCCCTTAATCGCGTTTGGTTTCTAGATTGGTTTCAGACAAACCAAATGGTTTCGTCATAAACCACTTACCCGCAAAACAAAAAAGCAGAAATATAAGAGAGCAGAAGGAAGAGATAATGAAACAGTGTTTTATAGTGGTTCCCCCTCATTAGGTACCTCCACTACCTAAAGGACCCTCATTTAGGATTTCAAACTCTCACTAACTTAGGCTTTTGCGGGATCAGCCTCAACCTATTACAAAAATCAAGCTTTTGCAGGCTAAGCTCTAACCTTTACATGAAACAAGCTTTTGCAGGCTAAGCTTTAACCTTTATAAGTTTTTCCCAGGCCAAACTTTAACCTTTCCCCAAATCTAATCATAGATTTGAGATCCCAGCAAAACTACATACTAGTCTTGCCTAAAACACTACCCTTTCAAACAACTTGGAGAACAAGAATAAGCACAAGTGTAAGCTAAACAAATATCTCAGGTGTAAGGACAATTGCAGACTTCAAGGAAATTTTCAATTTGGCTGGGATGCTTTTCCAAAAAGCATTCCTCTTCTTTATATAGAGCTTGAGCAAGTGGGAGTAGGTAGGAAGATCTTCATCCAACGACTCTAAAGTACCCATCAGCTCATCATCCAACGGCTCTTAGGTACAAGTTAGTCTTCAGAGTTGACTCCATAATCCACTAGCTGGTGTTAGGTTCATTTCAGGAAATCCGCTCTCTTTGCAGCTCAATTAGTTGAAAACATTTCATTTTCAGCAATCCGGGACCATAAGTGTGGACCACAATTGATAACTGAGCTTGGAGGTGAGAGATAAGTGTTGCAGGTCTTCTTCTCTGCCATGGACCACTTTCTCTGTCTGTTGGAGTAGTTGGAGGTTGAGGTTTAATGCTGTGAGGAACACCTAGGCCACCAGCAACTTGCAGCAAGACCACTTCTGATGTTGACAGCAAAGTGTGGTTTCTTCCAGAAACCAAGTCCGTGGTTTTTGTGTGGTTCTTGTAAGAAACCACGTTGCATGCTAATCAACATAGATATATGCAAACATCTAACCGAGTTTGTTAATCATCAAAATCAATATATAATTATTCACTAAACATGATTAGTCATTAAAAATCCATATTAAGCTCATGTTTAGGTCATCAATTACAATTTAACTACAAACACAATGGTATCTGGCATTTACAGCCACTGTGCACTTTACAGTAACTTCTGATTATTATTATGCTTAGTCAATTATCAATGTTGGAAGTTTTTATTATAGTTAAAAATCTTATTAGAGTTTGAGTATTTTATTATCAGGGCCCTCTACTGTAGACTTCGAGCTCGTTATCATATCTGGCCAGATCCGGGACTGAGCCCAAGTGTCATACCTCGGAAGGGGTAGATTCTGAGGCTTAAGAACCACCGATAAACCTCAAAGTGATCGCCGATTCCCGAAGGGTGCACTCAGACACACCTAACTGGTGCAAGTCTTCCAGGGGTGCACCGACCTTCCCCTGGGATAACCATGCTAAACCGCATAAAATGTCCCGAAGGGTGCCCAACCCTCCCCCCGGTGCTACCTACCAACAGCCCCACGGTAATATTCTTTTATTTGTTCTTAATTTGTATTAGTTCTCCCTCCAATTATGTTTCCAGGAGAAGATATATATCTTATGAGTCCTCACATTACGTTTTCAGAGTTGTATGCCTTGACAGTGATAATCCTCACATCCGGGCCTTTGGCTAAATTCCAAAAACATGTGATAGTCCTCACATCCAGGCCTTTGCACCAAAATCCAAAACAAGCGATAATCCTCACACAAACTCATGTCAACAACCATGGCATAATCACCCATAACTAGCATATCAACAACAGGCACACAATGAGAAACAGATCATAATCATAGTATACAATGCAAACAAATCAACAGCACAACATGCATATATGCATACAATATTCAACGTCTAACAAGAATTCCACGTCAGTTACCATTACTATTATTTCCAGGTGTTGTAGGTAGTAAAACAAACAAAGGTTTATATGTCTTCACCCGGGCCATATCAATTATTTCGGAAGCCGAGGCCTCGTTCTGCCTCAACGTTCCTATGTTCACAACATCCTACGAACATACATATCATATGAGATATTTATTCATAACAATTAAATAAAATGCATGCCAATGATGTAATCTCAAGTTTAACCCACAACACTAAGTCCGTTACTAAAAGATCAGGGTCTAAGCCCAAACTCCAGAATTCCGTATTAACTTAAATAAGGCAGATGTGGTCGGGGTTGCAAACCGGACGGTATACAACTTGGTTTTGGAAGATATGGCACTAAAAGTTGTGAAGCCAGTCGTCTTTCATATAGAGCCATTGAAGCAGCGCGTTGGGCCGGGGCTCTGCGCTCTTTCATTCTATATGGGACGATGCTGGGCCCTCGGATCCCTATGCTTCTCTCGTGATGGCTACTTGATCTATCTGCTTGCTTTTTACTCCCCAAGAGCCGTTTTACATCCTGACTTTTTTGGAGGGCCGGCGGGACATGGGATCGGTTGTAAACAATTGGGCCTAGAGTGCATTATCTCTAATCTCCAAAACACACAATGGGCCTAAAGCCCACCTCCTTATTAGACATTAGGCCTAAAGCCCATATAAACATAATATGACATTAATTGGGCCTAAGACCGGCCCGTTCACATAATAATATTAAATCAAACTCCCGAGCCTAGTCTTTCCGGCCAAAAGACATTTTGCACGTCGGATGAATTCCGGCCACGTGGCTCTCAACACGTCACACTCGCTCTCCACTAACTCCATACTGTTAGCCCAAATAGGCCTGAGAGGGGGGGGGGGGGTGGCTGGTGAATCAGGCTACCCATCAATCGAGGTTGGTTTCTGAGTTGGTTTCTATGGAATCACTTTGGTTTCTGAGGAACCAATTGGTTTCTTTACGAACCACAAATACACAGAACTAATCAGTGTTAAATGCATAAAGATAGAGAGAACAGAATAGAGAAAGGTTGACACAGTGATTTATAGTGGTTCCCCCTCACCAGGTACCTCCACTACCTAAAGGCCCTTCCTTTAGGATTTTAGAAACACTCACTATCTTAGGCTTTTGCAGGATCAGCCTTAACCGATTACAGAAACCAAGCTTTTGCAGGCTAAGCTCAAACCTTAACACACACAAGCTTTTGTAGGCTAAGCTCTAACCTTTGCAAGTTTTTCCCAGGCTAAACTCTAACCTTTACTCAAATCAAAACCCAGATTTGAGGACCCAACAATACTACACTAGTCTTGCCTAAACACACTACCCTTTGTAAGAACTTGGAGAACAAGATTAAGCACAAATTCAAAGCTCTCAAGAACAGCAAGAACACAGTAGGTATAAGCTCAATAATCAACTCAATAGCTCGTTTTCAAATGGCTGGGTTAAGGAAGAAAGATATGTAATGGCCTTCCTTATATAGTGCTTGAGTTGGTGAGGGTAGGTAGGAAGATCTTCATCCAACGGCTCTAAAGTACTCTTCAGCTCTTCATCCAACGGCTATGTGGTACAAATCAGTCTTCAGAGTTGACTCCACAATCCACTAGCTGGTGTTGGGTTCATTTCAGGAAATCCACTCTCTTTGCAGCTCAATTACTTGAAAACATTCCATTTCTAGCAATTCGGGACCATAAGTGTGGACCACATGGTCCCCTTCACATAATTGATCAAAGAGAGGTGAGAGACAAGGGTTGAAGACTTCTCTCCAGTGTTGGACCATTTTCTCTGCCCGTTGGAGTAGTTGGGAGTTGGCCTTAATTGCTTTATGGACCATTGGGACCACTTGGCCACTTGTAGTTGGGACCACGATGTTGACAGACAGGTGTGGTTTCTTCTGAAACCAAGCTGAGAAACCAAGTTGAAAACCAACCTGCGAGAAAACTCAACACAAGTATATATGGCAAACATCTAATCCAATTTGTTAGTCATCAAAATCATAATATATCAACACACTAAACATGGTTAATTATGGATTAACACTAATTAAAGTATTAGAACCATGTTTAGGCTAATAATCTCCCCCTTTTTTATTATGACAAACATTGTGTTGATCTCTGGGGTTAGTAAAAATAGCACTTCATATAAGCACACTCCCCCTGCTTGAATACTCCCCCTATAACAAAAACTTTTATGCATAAAGCACCATTGGCTTTTTCAACTTAGCCAAAAACCTCCCCCTGCTTATAGCACCAATCATCTGGCATACATTGACAATAGCAGAGTAGTGCAATAATAATCAACAATACTCATCCATAATGTATGCTTAACAAAGTTGGATTCCAGATTCCAACCAACCAACCAACAATTTTCTCCCCCTTTTGGTATTAACAAAATATAATAAGGACAAAGGGTAGATATAGCAGGCATCTTATAAGAAAAGAAACATAATATCCAAAATAGAAACAGAAACAGAATTAAAGACATTGTTCAAAATATAAAAACCAACATAAGAACCAAGCATAAAAACCATGACAAGAACCATAATAGGAACCATGTTATAAACCATGAAGAACATAAAATGCAATGCATGTCCTAGGGGCATCAGCAGTTGAGGCATTACTCATCATCAGTATCTGACTCAGGATGAGAAGCAGTAATTTTATCCAGAGCCTCCATCACAGTAGCCTCAAAGTCAGTCATCTAATCCTTAAGATCATCTAGCAAACTTTCAACCGCAGCCACTCGAGCACGAAGATCATCATTCTGAATAGCCTTCCCCTTTGGTTTCTTGGTCACAGAATAGTTCCCTTTAGCATCAGGCTTAATAGACATCTTGGACAGAGTGAGACTGCTGATAATCACAGGACTGATAGGTGCAGGACCATCTGTGGGAATCGAAGAGAATTTTTGAGCCAAGAGAGTGATCAAACCTCCAAAACATGGAACCTTGCAGGTGGCCAAATGATGAAGAATTAGAGTTCCATAGCAGATGGATGTCTTCTTGATAATGCAGGCCAAAGTCCACTAATCACTAATCATTACCGTGGTTTTATGGTGTGGTCTCGGTAAAACCACACGAGTTAGCATGTACATCAACACACGATGCACTGGAATCAAATCCTTGTACTTCCCTCTCTGATAAGATCTACCAAAGAGCATCTTGTTTCCCTCAACATCCGTAGGAGTGCCCTTATGATGCTTCTCATTATCATACACCACTTGAAGTTTCCCGGGCTTTAGCTTAAGGATCGTAATGATGTCCTTGGCAGTAATGGTAACAGTCTTCCCATTAAGACGGGTGGTAATGGATGCAGTGGCACCAGCAGCATTAGTGGTCGATTTCAGATACTTAAAGAATTCTTTGACCATTGGTTCATATGCTTTGGCCTTCAAAGTGGCTAGATATCCAAGCTGAACTTTCTTCAAGATATCAGATACCCCCAAGTCAGCAAAATCCTCCATAACCACAGTATGTGGTGCATAGAAGGTAGATAAGTTCACTTCTCTCTTCTTCCTCTTCTTTGAAGGTTTCTCTTTGACTGGACCTTTTGCCTTCTTCTTTGGAGGTTTAGCTGGGGTTTCCTCCTCTTCATCTTCTTCATCATCATGCTTTTCTTCTTCATCTCGGTCATTCTTTTCTGAGTTCATCAGCTTCTTCATCACTCTCCTCTGCGTCATTGAAGTTGGAGTCATCATCCGAATCATTTCCCCTTTTTCTCTTCTCAGAAACTTCAGTCTCTTCTGATGCGGCATCCTCAGACTTAGAACTGTTCGAGCTTGAGTGATCTCCAGATTCTTCATCATCTTCTGGTTCTGGTTCTGGTTCAGGTTCTCCAACCTTCCTTTTGCCTTCAGTCTTTGTCATTGGTTTTGGGACTGGTTTCTTGGAAACCATAGCGTCAGTTGGTTCATGAAAGACTATACCAGTGCTCTTCTTCGGAGTGACAAATTTTGTCGGCTTATGAGACACTTCAGTATGCTTCTTTTTCTGAGAGGTCTTGGTCTTTGGTATCTCATGATCACCGTCAATAGATTCTTTTAGGTTCTCAGAAGCCACATGCTCGAAAGAACAAACAGAGTCAACAGCTTCCTTGCTTACTTTGAGTATATCAGACATGACATTATCATCATCCTGCTCTTGTTGTGCAATGTTTAGATCCACAGTGTGTGGCTTACCAACAGGCCGTGAGATGGTTTGAACCGAAACCACGGGTGGAACCACAGCTGGAACCACATTAGAAACCAAGTTGGTCTCATTACCAACTTCACGACTTGCCTTCTCAGTTGTATCTAGCAGTTCAGTTCCTTTATGCAATGCTTTGTAGTAGGCTTCTTCTTCATCTCTAGAGGGTGTTCGGATGAGACTTTCTGGAGGGATATGGCCTTTGATGACAAAATCTGAAATCATATCCCCAAATTCCTCTCGTTTCTTTTCATGAAATATTTTAGGATCATGACCAGGGGGAATTACAATATGCTTAACAAAGGTATCAATCATTGATGTGACCATACTGGGGGTAAGCATAGGAGGATCGAGACACAAGAGGTCAGTTTGAGGTGTATTACCAGTGAGAGGTGTTTTGAGCCATGAGGGTGCAGAAGACCCTTCAGGAGCAGTGCTTTTCTCTATGGTTGGCCAAGGCTCTCGATCAAGCCAAACTTTTTCAGACCCCTTGTGACTTTTCTGCATTTTCCAAGCCTCCTTGAACTTCTCTGATTCATCAGCCTCTGTAGCAGCACATGGAGTTTCTTTCTCATGCTCACTCCTCATGGCTGCCTTTGAGTGAGTGACCTTGGCCGCCTCTAGTTTGGTTCTCCCTTGAGGTCGTGTTTTTGATGTTTTCTCAGTGAGGGCTTTCTCTGTTTTTGCTGTTTTAGGGTTACCTTTCTTAGAGGAGGACTTCATGTTTAGGTGTTTGAGAGAGGAAAGGTAGCAGCTGTGCAAGGTAAGAGGATATTCGGGTAAGGGAGTGAGAGTGGTAGTAGTGTTTGAGAAGGTAAAGGTATGTATTTAAAGAGATAGGGGGTAACCGGTTAGGAGGTTGTATAATTGGAGAGAGGTTGTGTTTAAATGTTAGAATAATGGTGAGTGGGATAAGGTAAGTGGCTCAAAAACCGGAGAGTGTCACGGGATTGCTTATAACGGTCAAGAGCATTGAATTCTGACTTCTCCTTTTCAAAAACTGTCGGGCGTGACATGGTGGTCCCCCATTTTTGAAGAAACAGACTACTTTGACCTTCTTATTTTTCCAAACAGAGATACTGGTTGTTATCCCCACAAAATATCTTCTGTCTGACTTTCCATGATTAACCTGATTTCCTCTGTCTTCATGTGAAGATGCTTTTATCCGTTGGGTAATAGCCACTGGTTACTTGGTTTTTCAGAAACCAAATTGCACATCATCCATGCCTGTTTGGCGCTCAGAATTTTGAATCCACTGAGTTTGAAATTTTCTGGACCACCCAGATTGTAGTTTTCCCGCTTTGAAGATAATCCATTGTCCATTAGTCACTATCTGCTGGATATTTGATTTCACTACGAACCTTACTGTTCTTTGTCATCCTTTTGCTTCAACTGATAATCATAATGCCTCAAAAAATTTCCTCATATGCCAGAATATATAGTGAGAGTGTGTGTCTGAGATGTAATGAATGCAATAAGACTAATATGGTCATGTATGCACATAATAAGAGGATGCATGGTTTGTTCAAAGACCAAGTATAAAACCAAGTAAAAAACCAAGCATAAAACCAAGTATCAAAACAAGTAAGCATAAGAGTCAAGGTAAGTTACACATTCCAAGTTCAAGTCTGATCTTGGTGAATTGATCCTCTTTGAGTGGCTTTGTAAAGATATCAGCAAGCTGATTTTCAGTCTTCACGAATTCAATTGCCACATCCTTCTTCAACACATGGTCTCGGATAAAATGATGCCTCACTTCAATGTGCTTGGTCCGAGAGTGTTGTACAGGATTCTTGGTCAGATTAATAGCACTAGAGCTATCACAATAGATTGGCACACAATTAAATGTTAGTCCATAATCACTTAAAGTCTGTTTCATCCATAGGACTTGTGCACAACAAGCTCCTGCTGCAACATATTCAGCCTCAGTGGTTGAGGTTGCAACAGAATTTCGCTTCTTGCTTGACCAAGACACAAGAGACTGCCCAAGTAATTGGCATGTCCCACTTGTGCTTTTTCGATCTAAAATGCACCCTGCAAAATCTGCATCTGAATAATTTGTTAGCTCAAAAGTGTTGACTTTAGGATACCATAAACCAAGAGAGGATGTTCCCTTAAGATACTTTAATATGCGCTTAATTGCCTTAAGATGTGATTCTTTTGGACATGATTGAAACCTTGCACATAAGCACACACTAAACATTATATCAGGTCTAGTAGCTGTGAGATATAGAAGACTACCTATCATACCCCTGTACAATTTTATATCAACATTCTTACCGTGTTCATCCTTGTCAAGTTTGGTGGATGTACTCATTGGAGTGGGGCTAGGCTTGGTTTCTGACAAACCAAACCGCTTCAGTAGCTCACGAGTGTACTTTGCTTGATTGATGAAGATACCCCCATCAAGTTGCTTAACTTGAAAGCTCAGAAAAAAATTGAGCTCACCCATCATGCTCATCTCAAATTCACTGTGCATGAGGCTTTCAAATTCCTTACAAAGTAGATCATTAGTAGCACCAAATAAAATATCATCAACATAGATTTACACAATGATGACATCACGTTTGTCAGATTTAACAAACAATGTTGAATCGACTTTTCCTGTAGAAAAACCTTTAGAAACCTAGTATGAGCTTAACCTATCATACCAAGCACTAGGTGCTTGCTTAAGTCCATATAATGCCTTTTTAAGCTTGAATACATGTTTTGGATGTTCATGACTTTCAAAACTAGGTGGTTGTTCAACATATACTTCTTATAGAATATATCTATTTAAGAATGCACTCTTAACATCCATTTGATATAGCTTAAAGGATTTATATGATGCAAATGCAAGTAGCATACGAATGGACTCTAATCTAGCAACATGAGCAAAGGTTTCATCATAATCAATACCCTCTTCTTGATTATACCCTTGAGCAACTAACGTTGCCTTGTTTCCACAACACCTGATTCATCAAGTTTATTTCTGAAGACCCATTTGGTACCAATGGCTGGATGTTCAACTGGTCTTGGCACAAGCTCCCAAACTTTGCTTCTTTTGAATTGGTTCAGCTCTTCTTGCATTGCCATAATCCAATTCTCATCAAGAATGGCTTCTTTTGCACTTTTGGGTTCAACTTGAGAGAGGAATGCAAGAAGCGAATTGATATTGTGCAGTGAGGATCTGGTAGTCACTCCTTTGTTTAGATCACCAAGGATAACATCAGTTGTATGTCCCCTGGGTGCCCTGATGTTTCCATGGGAAGTTGATCCTTGTTCTACATTTGGTTCTTCACCAGAACCACTTGGTTGGATCACTAGTTCCAGGCATGGTTGGATGCTTGGTTCCACTCTTGGTTCTAACACAGAAGGTGTAGGTGGTGTCAGCATAGGTGGTTCATCCTCCTCATCCACAGAATTCTCACAATTGACAATATGTGGTTGCTCATCAGATGCTATGTCAGTATCTATATCATCACTTTCATCACAAGGGTCAATTTCATAAAATACAACATGCATGGTTTCTTCTACAACCAAGGTTCTTTTATTATACACTCTATATGCCTTACTAGTAAGTGAATACCCAAGGAAAACACCATCATCAGATTTAGCATCAAATTTATCAAGGGTATCCTTAGTATTAAGTATATAACAATTAGACCCAAAAACACGAAAGTAACTAATGCTTGGTTTCTTATCAAACCATATCTGTTAAGGGGTCTTTTCAATTAAAGGATGTAAGGATACTCTATTTAGAATGTAGCATGCTGTGTTTACACCCTCTGCCCAAAAATATGCAGGTAACTTATGCTCATTAAGCATAGTTCTAGCCATTTCTTGCAAAGTTCGATTCTTCCTTTCAACTACCCCATTTTGTTGAGGCATTCTAGGAGTCGAAAAGGTGTGTTCAATACTACTTTGCTCACAGAAGTGTTTAAAGACAAGGTTATCAAATTCACCTCCATGATCACTTCTAATTTTCGAAATTTTATAGCCTTTTTCATTTTGTACTTTCCTAACAAGAGTACCAAATTCATAACATGCATGATCCTTTTGAGCAAGAAATACAACCCATGTGTACCTAGAATAATCATCAACCACCACCAGAACATAACTTTTACCACCTAAGCTAATGGTTCTCATGGGACCAAACAAGTCAATATGCAATAATTCAAGTGGTCTAGATGTAGAGATAGTGTGTGTAGGTTTAAAGGAACTTTTAACCTGTTTTCCCAGCTGACATGCTCTACATGTGGTTTCTTTTTCATATTTGAGCATTGGCAGTCCTCTCACCAACTTCTTTTTGAACAGATTTGAAATAAGCTCCAAATTTGCATGACCAAGCCTTCTATGCCATAGAGTTAGGGTTCTGTTCTAGCACTTAGACACTTGAAATCAGGATTAGCCAGATCATTTAGGTTGATAGAGTATATGTTACCTTTTCGCTTTCCAACCAAAACCACTTGGTTTCTGTTAGTGACCAAACATCTAGATGCTTCAAATATAATTTTGTACCCTTTATCACATAATTGATTGATGCTTAGCAAGTTATATTTGAGGTTATCAACTAGTAAGATATGCTCAATAGCAGGACAAGAATTAATATCACCGAAACCAAGAATTTTACCTTTTGACATATCACCAAAAGTTACATTACCTCGGTCCTTTTTAGTAAGGGATGAGAACATGGAAGAGTCCCCTGTCATATGCCTTGAACAACCACTGTCCAAGATCCACTCATCCCTGTTTTCCTGTTAGCATGATCAAGTTTTAGGTACCCAAACTGATTTGGGTCCTTCAGGGTTAGGCTTGGTTCCTTTCGGATCCCACACATACTTTACATGACAGTTGCGTTTCTTGAACCAACAAGACCTAATGCCATGACCAACTCTACCACATAAATGACAGGTAATATGTGGTGCTTCAGAGTGATGTGAGTGCATATGCATGTTCATCCTTGGTCTATATGGTTGACTAGACCCAGCTTTAACAAATTTCATCGGTGGACTTGATTTGTTAAAAACCACATGGTTTGTAGAGCTTGGTTTGTTAAAAACCATGTGAGTATCACCTATTCCTTCTTTCTGCACTGAATGTCTTTGTTGTCCTAGCAGAAAATTTAAACTATCTGTTCCTTCAGTGAATTTCTTAAGAGAACACTTTAGATCTTCAACACTCCTATTTAACATATCTTTTTCTTTCAGCAATTTTTCAGAAGTAGCAATGTTGCAAGCAATTTTCTTTTCAAGTTCATCATGAGCATTTTGGATAGCAAATTTATCAACTTTCAAAGTTCCACAAGATTTTAGAGCTTCGGTGTGAGCAAAATTAAGCTTTTCATATGCATTTCTATGAGCTTCAGCATCATATTCAAGAATCTCAATTCTTTTCTTGTATGCACTATTCTTTTTAAGCACTTACTTATACTTATCATGCAGTTCACCAAAAGCATCTTGTAATTCATCAAAAGTAAAGTCAGGAGCATCAAATACCTCAGATTCTTCTTGAGCCATCAGACAAAGGTTCACAGCTTCTTCTATGGCAGTAACCTTGGGCTCCCACTCCTTAGGTAGAGACCTAAGTACCTTTGCAACCTTTTCTCTTTGTGTGATAATCTTCCCAAGAGTTGCAAGGCTGTTGCACATAAATGTGAAGCGAGTATCCATCTCCTGTATGGTTTCACCAGAAACCATCTGAAACAGTTCATAGTCCCTCATGAGACGACTGAGCCTTGACTCCTTCACTTGGTTTGTGCCTTCGTGAGTGACACATAGAAGCCTCCAGATCTCATAGGCAGTTTCACAAGATCTGACTCTTTGAAACTCACTCTCACTTATTCCACAAAGAACGACATTCTTGGCTTGAGCATCAAGCTTAGCCTTTTTGAGCTCCTCTTCTGACCAGAACTGCATGTCCCTCAGTGGTCTAGCATAAGGATGCTGTATAATGTTCCACATCTCCAGATCTTTGCCTTCAAGGAAGATCTTCATCCTGAACTTCCAGTAATCAAAGTCTGCACCATCGAAGTGGGGTGCTTTGTTGATGTTATTTCCCTCATAAGCCATGATCTTTGCCTCTGGAGGTTACTCCTTTATACTGAGGACGTGGCTCCGCTACCAATTGTTAGCCCAAATAGGCCTGAGGGGGAGAGGGGGGGGGGGGGGGGGTTTGAATCAGGCTACCCTTCAATCGAGGTTGGTTTCTGAGTTGGTTTCTATGGAATCACTTTCGTTTCTGAGGAACCAATTGGTTCTTTACGAACCACAAATACACAGAACTAATCAGTGTTAAATGCACAAAGATAAAGAGAACAGAATAGAGAAAGGTTGACACAGTGATTTATAGTGGTTCCCCCTCACCAGGTACCTCCACTACGTAAAGGCCCTTCCTTTAGGATTTTAGAAACACTCATTATCTTAAGCTTTTGCGGGATCAGCCTTAACCGATTACAGAAACCAAGCTTTTGCAGGCTAAACTCAAACCTTTACACACACAAGCTTTTGCAGGCTAAGCTCTAATTACAAGTTTTTTCCCAGGCTAAACTCTAACCTTTACGCAAATCAAAACCCTGATTTGAGGACCCAACAATACTACACTAGTCTTGCCTAAACACACTACCCTTTGTAAGAACTTGGAGAACAAGATTAAACACAAATTCAAAGCTCTCAAGAACAGCAAGAACGCAGCAGGTATAAGCTCAATAATCAACTCAATAGCACGTTTTTAAATGGTTGGGTTAAGGAAGAAAGATATGCAATGGCCTTCCTTATATAGTGCTTGAGTTAGTGGGGGTAGGTAGGAAGATCTTCATCCAACGGCTCTAAAGTACTCTTCAGCTCTTCATCCAACGGCTATGTGGTACAAATCAGTCTTCAGAGTTGACTCCACAATCCACTAGCTGGTGTTGGGTTCATTTCAGGAAGTCCACTCTCTTTGCAGCTCAATTACTTGAAAACATTCCATTTTTAGCAATTTGGGACCATAAGTGTGGACCACATGGTCCCCTTCACATAATTGATCAAAGAGAGGTGAGAGACAAGGGTTGAAGACTTCTCTCCAGTGTTGGACCATTTTCTCTGCCCGTTGGAGTAGTTGGGAGTTGGCCTTAATTGATGTGTGGACCATGGGGACCACTTGGCCACTTGCAGTTGGGACCACGATGTTGACAGACAGGTGTGGTTTCTTCTGAAACCAAGCTGAAAACCAACCTACGAGAAAACTCAACACAAGTATATATGGCAAACATCTAAGCCAGTTTGTTAGTCGTCAAAATCATAATATATCGACACACTAAACATGGTTAACTATGGATTAACACTAATTAAAGTATTAGACCCATGTTTAGGCTAACACATACCATTTGATAGATTGATTAAATCTCATTTACCATACATGATATGTACAAAATGAAATGCATGTCATTTCTCGAAAATTACCGTGTAATGCTTGAAATAAATCCTGTCTTGCCGGAACAACACCCGAGCCTCGCCGGATTCTAGGCAGCATGCTGGAAAAGTAACTCAAGTCGCCGGTAATACACTCAACAATCTGCCAAACTCGGGTAACACACATACCAACATTCAAGAACACAACCAAGATGCAAAAACATCATTTAACGTGAATTGAAACCATAGAGCATTGTCTGATTTCGCTTACCGAAATGAAACCTTCGCTTTCCTGAACCAATCTGCTTGAAATTGTCACACACCAAGCCTGACCATGAGCCTCCACACTTCAGCCGTGACCAAACCCGAGCAAACCCCGCCCAACCAGAAACCAAATCCGGCCAACACACCACCATCGAACCATCCCACACTCGCCGTTCACCACCACAACAATCTAGCAACCGACAACAACAACCATCGGCCACAAAACGACCCCAACATACATCCACCGCCACCATCGAGCAACAAAATACAGACCACCAACCCGCCACCACTGTCACAACAACAAACAAACAACACCGCAACACACAACCCAACTAGATCAGCACGAGAAGAGCAAGCGAAGAAGGAGAAATAGAGGAGCGGCGGAGCTTACCAGACACGGCGAAGAAGTAGCAATGATCCTTTCGCGTCCACGCGCAGGTCCTCGTCGCAACCATGCCCTCGCACCAGTCTCAGGCTCGCGTCCTTAACCTGGTAAACTACGGCAGTGGCAATCCGAAAGGGAATGGCGGTGGTGTTCACTAAAGTGAGAAATCGAGAAGATGATGGTGACAATGAGTGAGAGTAGGGGAGAAAATAGAGAAGAAGAAAAGAAAAGGAAATAGAAGAGAAAGATATGGAATAGAAGAGATAACGAGTAACAATTGCTAAAGCCACGATTTCAAGGGGAGGATTTTGTGGAAGAGGATATCTCGGGAAGACGTGGGAGAGAGAGAGAGAGAGAGAGAGAGAGGCTGCGGCAGAAAGAAGAAAGAAAGGCGAGAGAGAAGGAGAAAAGGAAAAAGAATGGAGGGTTAGGATTTTTGACCTACCGTTTTGGCTTGAGCATAGGTTCAACCCGCCCTGGTCAACCTTTGCTTCTTATGTTTAATGTTTTTTTTTTCCATTTTCCTTCATCAAAACAACGTAGTTTCGACCCAAACTACATAAAACCCCGCGTCACACCCCGAGACACATTTTATTCTAACGAAATCCGAACAAAGGACAGTACCAACTTAAAATAAATATTTTCAAGGAAAATAATTAATTTCCCTTGACCAAAAATCCAGAAATTCCTCGAGGGTAAAATTGGAATAAAATTTCGAAAATACCATAAATCAAATTATGAAAATCCAGGTTGTTACAACGTAGCTGCCCGAGTTCTTAATTTGATCACATGAAAAGCAAAGCTGCCCAAATTTTCAAATTTGATTGCATGAAGGGCTTAGTCGCTCGAACTTTGAAGTTTATTGCATCAAGGGCGTAGCTGCCCGAATTTTTGAAATTAATTAAGGGCATAGTTGCCCGAATTTTTGAAATTAATTAAGGGCATAGTTGCCCGAATTTTTTAAATTGATTTCTTTCTAAGGGCATAGCTACCCGAATTCTTGAAGTTGATTGCATCATAGGCATAGCTGCCCAAATTTTTCAAAAATGATTACAAACCAAGGGCATAGCTGCCCGAATTTATGAAGCTATTTATGGCGAGGGATAACTCCCTAAGTTTTTGTAGTTGACTACATCGAGGGCATAGGTGCCAAGTCTTTAAAATTTGTCATATCAAGGGCTTAGCTATCGATATGTGTTGAGTTAATTGCACACAAGGGGCATAGCTGCCTAATTTCTTTTTACAATCGATTACATATCAGGGGCATAGCTGCCCTAGTTTTTAAAATTTGTCACATCACGGGCATAGCTGCCAATATATTTTGAGTTAATTGCACACAAGGGGCATAGCTGCCTAATTTTATTTTACAATCGATTACACAATAGGGGCATAGCTGCCTCAAGTTGTAAGATGGTTATGCATTATTAGGGATAGCTGCCCCAAACTTTAAAATTGATCACCTCCTGAGGACCTAGTTGCCTGAAATTTTGAGATGGTTACACATTAGGGGCATAGCTGCCTCGTCTTTTTGAAAATTTTGGTTTTACCTTGATGGTGTAGCTGCCCCAAATTTTCAAACCTAGAGCATAGTTGCTCAAAATTTTGCCACATTACAACGACATTGTTAGCATTAGCAGTAGGCTCCTGCAAATTTGAGTGTTCTTCTTTTCGTTGGTTCATTTTCAATTCCTAAAGACTTACCAACGAGGGGCTTCTGTGAACACCCAAATTTGAACCACAGAAATAATTGAGGTTCTTGGAGTATTAGCTAATCTTTAGGCAGAGAATCCCAGACTTACGTGCAAGAATCAAGTTGGAATCAAATTGAGCAAAATTCTGAAAAATAGGAAGAGCATGAATAGTAATTCGGACCCACCGGTCATCTTATGCGCAAGAATCAAGTTGGAATCAAATTGAGTAAAACCCTGAAAAAATAGGAAGAGCATGAATTCGGACTCGGAGGTAATGTTGAGATGACCGCCAAGTCCAGCAGACATGCGTAGAAGACCTCCAGGCCATGGCGGTCATGTCGTGATGACCGCCAAGCCATAGCGGCTAAGTGTTCCAATTTAGGAAACTTTTTACAGTGAGCACAGCTTAGTATTTTGAAGAATGAGGGAAATCTAGACATCGAAATTGAGTGAAACTAAATCGAGAAAAAAGTAGACTTCTAGAGCTTTCCAGGGTTATAAAATTCATATTTTAGACGTGTCATAGGGAATAGCAATTATTTCAATCCAGCCTACGTTGCGGACTTTTTAGCATCGACTTAAGTGAACTACTTTTTCCATAACATGAGCTAAAAAAGTTCAATCCATGAGAGCTTTATATGGGCAGAAAGCTGAAAGAATTATCTAGAACTTTCTAGAAGAGCTTAGAGTCTAATTTCATCTTCTACATATTGAAAAGTGTCGTGCAAGTTACGGGTCAAAAAATAGGAAAAGTTCCAACATGGAGTGCAAGTCAAGGATTTTCTTTCCAATTCAATCTAGGAGCTCAAAACCACCTGGTGGACAAATTGAACATCATAAATAGACCCTTAGGGTTTCCAGAGAGAGGGGTTAGGGTTATGGACTAGTGGCAAGACACTTAATTGACCGAAATTTCCTTCTCATAACCCCCGTAAGCACAGTAGCTTGGAGAAACTCTCTCAACGCGTTTTGTTCTATTATTAGTTTTTTTAGAGAAGGAATTGAATCAAAGGGCATAGAAGCAATCAAACGCAATCCTGAGGCGAAGAGACGGTGAACCCGAGTAGAAGGAGCTGTTGCGGGCAATCTGGAGTTTTAGACACCTGATTGCTGCAATCTTGGTGTCTCTGGAAAGCTAAGAGAAAGATCTACAACTTTTCTATTGAGCCCAAAAGCTGGATCAATATTTTTTGTTATAATAATTAGCCTTGAAGTTGATGCATAGTTTCTGTCCAAAAACTCAAGGTAAATGTTCTAACCACTTTTTGATTCTGAATCTAGTTAATTGTTGTTTGATTGATGATGATTTGATGCCAAGATGTTTCTTGTGGGTGTAATGATATTATTGGTATTATGAACCTTTAGAACTACGTGGCTTTGACCCCCATCACTCAGGTACGTAGGTAGCCTCAAGTTGCCAATGGGATGCAAGCCAAATTATGTGTTTTATTTTTGTTTTGTTACTGTGATGTTGTTGTTGTGTTGTGTTGTGTTGCCATGTAAGAACTAGGTGAGCTTTGAACCCGGTAGCCGGGGTACATAGTTGGATTCTAGTGGTGTAGTCTCAAGCTCAATTATGTTTTATTTTCTATTTTGTTTTTTTTGTTCTTATTCTTGTTCTTGATATTGTTGTTGTCTTGTTGTTACATATGGCATACATTGATCTTCAATTGCACACAATTTCGCCCCAACACGGGTGGGTTTCTAACACCTTCCCATCTGTGACGAAATCCCGAATCCAACGTCTCTGGTTCGTTATGACTTGTTGCCTTAAGCGGTTGATGAAAGGTTTTTCCCTGATTCTTGCCCTTAATAAAATTCGGGTGGCAACTCTATTGATGGTGGATTGACCCTAAGAAGAAGGTGTAGGAAGAGAGTTGGGGGATTAAGTAACCACTAATCCGGGTCAAGGACCTTATTGATTTAGCTCTTTTATGACAACCCAAGGATACATTGAGAACAATCTCGATGTATTTGAATCCCTAACACAAAAGAGGCATCATCAAAATTTTTCATTTCAAAATTCTTAGTTAGAAATCTCTTGGTGTCATGCAGTAAGCCTATATCGCTGCTAGGAAGTAATATGTCATTGATATATATAACCAGGAAAATAAATTTACTCCCACTGAACTTTTTCTATACACAATCATCAACTGTATTCATCTCAAAACCAAACGAGATAATAATTTGATGGAATTTATGATACCATTGACGGGAAGCTTGTTTGAGCCTATAGATGGATTTTTTTAATTTGCAAACCATTTCACTTTAGTCTTCCGACACAAAGTTTTCTGGTTGCACCATATAAATCGTCTCATCAATTTCACCATTGAGAAACTCAGTTTTTACATCTATTTATGTAGCTCAAGGTCAAAATGAGCGACAAGTGCCATTGTTATTTTAAAAGAGTCTTTCAATGAAACTGGAGAGAAAGTGTCTTTATAGTCAATGCCTTCCTTTTGAGTGAAGCCCTTTGCCACAAGACGAGCATTAATGGGCATGATTTATACACATATTTTGGGCCTTTAAATTATTAGTTTTAGGTTTTGATTTATTGTTTTGTTATTATTTTTTTTAGTTTTTCATTTGTTTCAAATTTCATAATCCCTTCCTTTAGGCTTTTATGTTTATAGGCCTTAATTTGAAAAGATGTACATAATTTCTGGAGGATAAGGATGTAGGCCCAAAATAAAGAACTTTATAACTTAAAGATGATGGGGTTTTAAGCTATATGAACTTGTTACAGAATACAATAATGACCCATATCTTTTAAGTTTAAGAAAGCATAACTTAATGGGCTAAAAAATGAGTGTAGCCCGGTAAGAGATTTTAGCAACAAATAATTCTGAAAGCGATTTTGAAAACTTGGTTTGATATTTTGACAATCAACTAAAAACCAATAACACCATTTAATCAAGCAGGCTTTGCTACCACTTGTTAGAATTATTAAATACTTTATGCCTCAAATATCTTGAAAATTATTAGATAATCAAGAATATTAACCAAGTATAGAAGCAAGACGTACCTAAATCCATGATGAATAAACTTGAGTATTGGCTGGAGAGGAATGGGAGCTTTCAAGTCTTGGTTCCAACATCTGGTGTGTTTTTCTGTGATGGGAAAGAGAAAACTAACGGTAGAATAATTTTAAGGACCACAACCCTCTATAAGATTATTTATATACTAGGTCAACTAAGTGTGAATACCCGACCCAAAATTACTTGGGCCTATTCACCTATTCCTTACACCTTCTTCATAACCATCATCCAACATCTTTGGAGTCGCCACCCAAGTTTTATTAAAGGACAAAACTCGGGAAAAACCTTCATATGACTCCGTTTAGGTGACTAGATAGCGAGCCAAAGATGCTGGACCCGGGGATTCGTCATGGGTGGGAAGGTGTTAGGCATCCATCCATGTTGGGGCAAAACCTTGTGCACTTGAAGGATTTTATATGCCTTGTGCAAGTGTGCAAGTGTGAACAACAAAATACATGTCAACTAAAACTAAAAAGAAAGGGGAGAAGAAGAAGATTGGGCTTGAGTTTCCACCACTAGAAACCACCTACGTACCCCGACGACCGGGTTCAAAGCTGATACGGCAACACTACCAGAACAAAGCTAGATAGCACCTCCTAATCAATCCAAGTCTCCAAGATCAGCAACCAAATTCAACCAATTAGGGTTTCAGCAATTACCTCTATCACCTCAAAACAAAACAAAGTTGTTAAGCAACAATAGAGTAATAACAGCTAGGAATCTTGTAAACGCCACAAGCAATTTAATCACTTG